>CATIWR010033416.1:0-11184 GCA_949677035.1 Omphalea diandra
CATTATCAAATTCTTAATCTATGGCTATCAAATTCTTGGAAAACAGAATTAAAAGAAAGGTAAGGTTTTATCTGGGTACAGGGTCAGTTCCAATCAATGAGCAATATCTCTTTCTACACAGAAAATCATTCAAAACTAATTTACAGGTATTTAGAGAGGATATAATGCTACAAATTTTAGTTTTTGAACTTTGTATAAATTATAACATAACGCCATCAAAATATAAGGAAATAGAAAGACTAAGGTCATTTTGGTTGGTTGTGAACCAACCCTAATAAAGGAGTCATATCTCCTCACACACATAAAATCAAGCAAAACTGTTTCATATGCATTTATATGAGACATAAAGCTACAACTTTAATATTTCTCACTTTCCCTAATTGCTCTTTTAGGGTTATGAAATCGTGGGTACAAAATTATGCTCTAATAGCAAAATCAACACAATCAGCTCTTGTTCTCTTGAATTTCAACTTCCATCCAAGAGTTCTATCCCAAATACTCCATAATTCTCACTAACCATGCATGATTAACATGTCATGAGGGGTTAATTTCATGTTAAAAGAAGATAAATTAACTTACCTAATGTCTCAGAATTAGAAAACCTTAGGATTCTTTCCTAGGCAGCTCACTCTTCTTCCTCTCCTTCTTCTTCTTCCTTTCTTTCTTTCTTCCTTAGCTCTCTCCTTCTTCAGCTAGACCTCACATCTCACCCCTCAATTCTGATCCTAAAGGGTTAAAAATTACACTTGTAAGCCTATTACAATAAGACAAAATCATAGTGTTTCATTTTTATTGGTTGGAAGTTCATTTTTCCTCTTTTAATCCCTCTTTTTCACTCCTTAAGCACCTTCATCCATCTCCTAATCCCTAGATGCTCCTTATACTTTTAATTAAGCTCTAAAATACCATTATTTATGATACTATAACGTGCACACAACATGAGATAATTTGCCATGCAACCATACAAACATTACATATATGTTCAAGTGTCCCAAATGTTAATGGTGCAAGTGTCATTGTCATGTTTCTCCAATTCACATGTCTAAACAATTATTTATCCAATGCATATATTCAATTATAACGTAATTAAAATGCATATGATTTGGGTTAAGGATGTTACATAGGGTTAGTCACAGCATATTAAACTGAAAAATTAAGACCATGACAGCAGGCTTAACTTCTAGAGATACTATTGGGAGATTCAAAGAATCTAATGCATTACTATTAAGTTTTGTGACCATGAAAGTAGGCATAATCTCAGTAGCAATAAACTCAATTTTGCTTGAGAAATATTATTGAATAATTTAGGAACTCCATCTTTAAAGTGTAACCTAATTACATGAGAAATAAAATCCTTTGTATAATTAAGGAATACTGTTGTGGTGATCCCAAATTCCCTAAAAATCAATTGCATAAGTGTTTTCTTTCGTTTAATTTTTTTGCCAATTTATTTTAGAATTTGCCAAATTTTAAATTAAATATTCTTTCATTATTTAGTAGCTAGATAATAGAAAATTTTAGTTCTTTGGTACTTGTGAAATTCAATCCTTGTGGGAAAGATCTATACTCTTCATTGTATTACTTAAAGTGATTTGTGCAGTTGTAAAAGTTTTACACATATAATTCCCCTCTCACCTTCATCTGTCTTGTAACTCCTAAACTAAAAGTATTCACGATTCATCCATATCTAAAAAGACTCATCCAAATTAATCTACTCGGTACCATATGGAACATCATTGGTACGGTGTGTGTGTGTGGATTGAAGCTAAAAACCCTTCACCCTCAGTGATGGCTTCTCGCAGTGATCTTAAAACCCTAGAAAACTAGAATAATTCAAGCATCTTAGGCCAAAAAATATACCCATTATAAACCATCTACACTTTACATCTCCGATAAACTAGGGAAACTAAGCCTCCACCAACATAATGGGCACATAAAACTAAAGCCACCAAGCCATTACCTATCTAGTGGTTGCCTACACAAAGTTCACCTCGGTATTGCAAGATATCAAATAAACACTTATTTAGAATAAGGAACAAACAATTGTACCACTAGCCTAACACCTTGACCCTTTATTGACACCAATTTGGCAGATAAAAATAGTGAAAAGTTAGCCTAAGATAAAAAAAAAAAAAAAAAAAAGCTCGATGTTTTGTGACTTGTGACAATGTAGAAGAGTCTATATACAAACCTGCTGGAAGCCAAGCCAAATAATATGAAAGCCTATTTTTTGATGACAAAGCCTATTGCTTGTTGAGTATCATTCAACGCTCATTGGCTTTAACTATAACATTTGTTGGAGAGAGAACAATGCTCGTTGTTCATTACTAGAAAGCTCGAACTTCATGCTCTATTTTTCAAACTTTGCACAATTGCTTTTCATGCTCGTGAAGCAATTTGCAATGCCCGTTAGAAACTTTTTCAAAACCTGTTGAGAAGGGCCAACACCCTTTTTGGGTTTCAGAAGCTTTAGCTCAAGCTTGGATACTTTTTCCATGTTTGTTGTGAATCTGCAATGTCTAGTGCTAGCTTAAATCAATGCTTATTAGAAGACTTTGGCAAAAGAACATCCAATCAACATCCATTGTTCATCATTCAATGCCCGTTTAATGGTTCAATGCCCATTGGGAGATGTTCAATATCCGTTGAACTTGCACAATACCCATTAAACTTATTCTAGCCCTTTAATGTTTTTCGAGTCTTGGGTTCATATATTCTCCAAACATTCTCCCCCTAGCATTTAGAACAATCTCCCCTTTTAATGTTTGTCGAGTCTGTTCAAAACATCAAACAAACACTAAAGTATAAACATTAGAACTTTTCTTGGTTTTGTTATCATTCAAGACCATAGTTTTGTTATCATTCAAAACATATCATTCAAAGTAGAGAAGTGAGTCCAATGTCATAGAGTTACATATTCTCCAAATATTCTTCCCTTAGTATTTACAATAATCTCCCCCTTTTTGAATGATGACAAAACCAATGTGTTTTGATACCAAAAATACAAAACTCAAACACACAAAGGATACCAAATGTTGAAACACAAAACTATAAGGAAGATACCAACCAAAATAATCAAAATATCCACACAAGATTTGATACAAATTCAACATAAGGTTTGATATCAATTATTAGAATATCCATACAAGGCTTCATACCAAGTATGCTACTTAACAAGCCATATAGGATACCAAATGTTGTACCATATAAGATATCAAATGTTGGATGTTAAACATATAGAAGATACCAAGTGTTAGGCTATACACATAAGTGATACCAAATAAAGCAATCAAAGCATCCAAAAATTCTCTCACTTTTTGTCATCATGACAAAAAGATATACAAAAATTTTTCCCTTTAAAAAAATGTTCTCCCCCTTTTCTAACATACAAACATCATCTTCTTAAAATCTAGACCAACTACCTCAAAGACAAAGCAACCATCATGGTTACAAAAAATATAGAGAAAATAGCAAAAACTCCCCCTATCTTTATGCTTTCTTTTAATAAATCACTCAAGCCATTCAAACACAACTTCAGTTGACATAACTTGGGTTACATATTCTCTTCACAAATTGAGGAAAGCAAGAAAGTAAGGATAGTTGTTGGAGATTCCTAAACTAAAAACCCAAATTTATACCAAAGTTGGTTTATAAAGCTAACTCCCCCTCAATAAAAACATGTTAAACAAAAACAAAATGAGGGATAGAGATACATTATAGTTAATGATACTAATTATTGTGTCTTCCAAAAATACAAAACTTTTTCAAAACCTTCAGCTCCTCTTCAAATTTTACAGCTCTAATCACCATTTGATTCTCCATTTTAAGTAGAGGATAAGTAGCTTTCAAATTTATAAAATTAAACTTTCTTTGGTACCCATTTTCTTTGGGGTCCATGAGGGTTAGTAATATAAATATGTTCATCTCTTAACCTAGCATAGTAAAAGTATGCTTTATAGTCATAATTTCCACAATAAAAGCATTTTCGAATGAATGTTTTCTTAAGCTCTCATGTATAGCATGGGTGAGCTGACATCCTAAAAGATTAGTGCCTAAAATGTGAAGGAACCCTTGCATTATTGACATGCTTAGTTCTATAAATAAAAGCATGATCTGCCTTTAGCCTTTTAGAGTGAGGGTGAGTGCAACTATGATTATGCATATGTGATTTAGATGAAGGTGAAAGAGTTCTAGCTTTAGTGGAAGCTTTCACAAATTTTGGCTTAAAAGTGGAAGTTTTAAAATGATCAAAGCCTAAGCCATGTCTATCTTTTGAAGTCTTTTGAAAGCCTAAAATAAGAACAAGTTTCTCTTTCCTTTTGTAAAAGAGGTAAGTGAATCTTTCACAATTGAAATCTCTTTCTTGAGACTCTCATTTTAAGAAGACAATATTTCATAAAATTTTTTTTCTTAGTTCAAAGCCTTAGTCTCTTTTTATAAAGCTCAAAACTTTTTTTAGTTCCATCAATTCAATTTTCAAGATTTTGTTTCTTTCAAAACTTTTATCAAGATCATTGCTGGTGGATTTTAGGAACTCAATAAGATTTTCAATAGTGAACATGTCTTCTAATTCTTGATCATTCTCATCTAGATCACTATCATGAGAGTTAGGATATACCTATTTTGAAAAACTCTCCTCTAAGGCCATGAGGTAGAGATTGGTTCTCTCTTTTTTTCCCATCATTGGTTCTTTTTCATTCTCACTTGGTTCAAATGCACTAAAGTCATCCCAAATGGCTTTATAGGCTTTCTTCTTCTTTTTTCCTTCTTCTCAGCTCTAGCTTTTAGGCAATCTACTTTCATGTGGTCAAGCCTTCCACATCCATAGCATTCAATCTACTCAAGCTTGCCTTTGCCCTTCTTCTTTAACATTCTTTTGAATTTATTTGTCAGGAGGGCTATCTATAATTCATCCAACTCTTTATCATCATATGAGCTAAGATATTTAGAGGTAGGTTTGAAAGTTATTCCAATCTTTTTCTCATTTGTATCCTCAGACATGGTTGAGCGTCTCTATTCAGGTTCATCTCATAGTCAATGAGATTTCCTAACAGCTCATCAACTGGCATGGTCTTCAAGTCCTTTGAGCCTTTGAGAGAGGTGATCTTGCCAAGCCACTCCTTAGGTAGACACCTCAAAACTTTCTTTACAAGTTCCTCATTGGTGAATGTTTTCCCAAGAGCCTTCATTTCTCTAACAATCTTAATGAACCGATCATGCATTCTTGAGATTGTTTCATCATGCTTCATAAGGAAAGTTCATACTCACAAATAAAGGTCTCCATCTTTTTTTCTTTGACTTGATTTATTCTCTCATATGTGATCTCTAAGGCCTCCCAAATTTCCTAAGCAGTTAACTTCATGCTCACCTTGTTGTACTCACTTCTACTTAAGGAACAAAAAAGCATGTGAATGGCCTTGTCATTATTAGCAACTTGCCTTTTTTTCTTTCTCAGACATCTCATCAATGTCCTTTTCTATTTGAGTCACATTAGCAAGTGTTTTCAATGGAGTGTATGGACCTTTCTCCATAATTCTCCACAACTCAATGGATTCAAACTTGATAAAGTAATATATTTTACTCTTCAAATACTGTAGTTTGTTCCATTAAAGAAAGGAGCTCTCACCACTGATTGTCCTTCTGGTCCATGCTTATTTTAGGCTATCATGATTGTGTCCCTCTAATACCAAATGTTGGATTGAGTGGTGATGAGATAACCCAAGAGGGGGTGAATTGGGTTGTGAACAAAAACACAAACACAAACAATATTGCGAAAACTACAAACAAAGATCAAATACAGAGATTTTATGATGGTTCGACAACTTGCCTACTCTACTTCTAATTTTCACTTAGGCCTATTTATTCTTTTTCAAGGCTTAAGAAAAACTTTTCCTTTTTTAGGCTAAGGAAGAACCTTCCCTTTTTTAGGCTCAAGGATAACCTTTCCTTTTACAGGCTCAAGGATAACCTTTCCTTTTACAAGCTCAGGAAGAACCTACCCCTTGGTATTTTTCAAGGCACAACACCAACTTTTACATCCACTAGCAAGGATAGACCCGAGTAGTGTCTATGCCTCTCAATCAGGCAGCTAAGAAAAACCACTCTCAAAAAGAGTAACAAAAACAAACTTTACTCAATCCAAAATATAAGCAACCTCTAAAAAGGTTTGCACAAAAACTTACAAAGATGTTTACAAGGTTTCTCCAAACTTTTACCTAACCTTTCTAGACTTCAAAAATGCTTTTTATATATCTAAGCTCCAAAACTAGCTATTTGGATCAGTTGATGTTGTGTCTGACAACTTTTATGTAAAACTAACCATTAAAGATGACAACACTCATTGTTGTTCATCAACACCTATTGAACTTGTAACGGTAACTTCCAAAGTCTGTTGGCTTTGACTACAATGCATGTTGGAGAGAGAACAATGTCCGTTATTCATGTCTAGAAAGCTTGAACTCTGGTTCTGTTTTTCAAATTTTGCACAGTTGCTTTCCATGCTTGTTAAGCAATTCGCAATGTCCATTAGAAACTTCTTCAATGCTTGTTGAGAAGGGTCAACGCTCGTTTCAGGTTTTTGAACTTTAGCTTAGGCTTGGATACTTTTCGCATGCCTGTTGCGAATTTGCAACGTCTGTTGCTAGCTCAGGTCAACGCCCATTGCGACTTCCAAAAGACTTTGGCAAAGAACAACATCCAATCAACATCTATTGCTTATCCTTCAATGTCCGTTGAATGGTCCAATGTCCATTGGACTTGTTCTGACCCTTTAATGTTTTTCGGGTCTTAGGTTCATATGTTCTCCAAACATCCTCCCCTTAGCATTAAGATCAATCTCTTCTTTTAATGTTCGTTGAGTCTATTCAAAACATCAAATAAACACTAAAGTACAAACATTAAAACTTTTCTTAGTTTTGTTATCATTCAAAACACATAATTCAAAGTAGAGAAGTGAGTCCAATGTCTTGGAGTTGCATATTTTCCAAACATTTTTCTCTTAACATTCACAACAAATTTTGTAATTCATAGATAGTGATTGCGTAACCATTTGTTATTATTTATATAGATAATCAATATATTTTTAAAATATATAAAGAGTTCTAATATATAAATAAATGAAGGAAACTTTTAGAAATTTATATAAAAATAAAAATAAGATAGTAAATAGATAAAGTATTCAATTTTTTTTTACTGTTGAGAAAAGAAATTGAAAACTATTTAGGAAGGATAAGGAATTTTGTGATTGTTTAGATAATGGTTATACAACCATTTGATATTGTTATAAATATATAGAAAAATAAAATTTAAATTATAAAAGAACAACCAAAAAGTAAGATGATTAACGTGTTATCATATTAAATCCTTCTTTAATTTAAATGAAGTATATTGTATTAAATTATAGTATAAAATTTATAAAATTATTGATTACAAAATTTTATTATATTTTTTTTTATGTTTTTCATATTAATACATAAAAGCAATAAAAAAATAATATTATTATTTAAATTAAATAAATAATAAATTATTTCAATATTTTATTATATTTTATTTTTAATTAATTATTTATAATTTGCAATTAAATATTATTAATCTAATCACTTACATATTTATATATTAATTTAATAAATAATAAATATTCATCATAAATTATTTCTGAGAATTTAATTTCATAAATGATAAAAGTTTGTTATAAATAATTTTGAGATTAAAATTATATATATATATATACCGAAACAAAATCCCATCTCTCCACATCAAAAGCAGCTCAAAGTCTCATAAACTTTTCCGCTCACTGGATCTCACCGAAATCCCAGTCCGTACAATCGCCGGTCGACTCTCCGGTCAATCGACACCGGGAATATCCTCAATCTTCTGTAAAAAAATCGTATGGTTCTCAAAACGTCAAATATCTTCTCCATTTTTTTATCATCTGTCTGTACATCATGCCATGTCTGTGGGATTTAAATTAGGGTTTAGGTTCGCAACATGGTAGTTTGCTCCTGTTTGGTTACAGGGAAAATAAAGAACAATGAAACAAAAACAAATGTTGAGCTTTTGAATAGGTTTATTGTTACAGGAGGCTTCGTTTAGTTAGTTTTTAATTTTCTGGTCCTTGAAAACTTGAAGATTTGAGAAGAAACTAATGTTTTCTGTTTATTTTTCGTCTGGTTTCTATGCCAGCAACCAGTGTTATATAGCTGATCTCTTTTTTCCCTTTTGATAGGTAATCTTGAGGTGGGTTATTAATTTCCAGCTACAGATTGTAGTTTTTAGCTCGAAGCAGAAGTTGAACAAATTGGTACTCATCGAAGCAGTTTGGTTGCAAGCTAATAGCTCACTGCAAATACAGGAGGGGGCAAAAAAAAGAAACGAGGAATGGTATGTTCTTTCTTGTATCTATTATCAAACTTGAAATTTAAGTCAAGACTCTAAAATTTGCTTTTTTAGCAATTTGAGTGCTGTTGTATTAATATTGACTGTCTATTGGGCAGCAAAGAACTTGAGAACTTTGATTGGACTTTGTACAAGGGTGCCTTGGTTTTTAACTGGCCTGTTAATTTTGTTATAAGAGGCTTGGGTTCCTTTAGTGGGCTGGTGATTGCGAGTTACAATAAAATACTGAATTTGTCTCATTAATATAATTTTGTACCGTTCTATCCAATGAAGAAGACTTTGATTTGAAATGTAAATTTAAATATTCAGTTGAGCGTTGGTGCCAATTCTGGAATCTTTGATTTCCTTAGCTCATGCTGTTCAAGAAAATGAATTTTACACGTGTCTGCTTATTTTGAGCTTTTTTCTGACGTTATATCAGTAGTTTGAACTTTGATGGGCACACTTGGATCTTCACAGCTTACAATTCAGCAGAATGTTTTCTGTTGCAACTCAAACTATGCCTTCTAAATTTAAAATTCACTAAAGTCTCAAGGTTAGACAAGAAATGATTGTAGCAATTAACTATTAATTCTATTTGAACTTGTCAATATATGTAGAGATCAAGCATACAAATCTTTGGCGCTTTTGAAAACTTAAGGAGAAATGCTTGGAATTGGATACTTTCATACGTTGTCTGAAGGTTACATTATAGCATTTTAGCTCCAGCATCAGAAGTACACCCTCTTGGGATGGATAGGTTTAGGCAATAATTGTCCTATTTTGCACCAACATAAAGTTATTGGAGGTTTTAGTTCTCCATCGGCTCACTTGACAGATGGGATTAAAGACATGGAATAAGGATGCTATTTAAATTTTAAATTCCACCTCTTTCCCTCCCTGCCCTCTTCTTTCTCTCTGGTTTAATTTGGCATGCTTTCTGGTTATTACTGAATAGTTTGTAATGGTACGATTGGAGGGAAGAGATGCAAAAAGTTTCAGTTCTGATGCATACTGGGAAGGATATTATGTTTTCTCATTGTTCTCTTATGGATATGATAAGGACTTCTTTCTAAGTAATTTTCTGTGACAGTGTTCCCAGAATCAAGGGTTTTCGATGGAAAAAGGTGCCGGATCAATAAATGACGGTGCTATTAGTTATGATAATTCACCTAGAACTGAGCTAAAGCGTTCTCATCAGTGGTTTATAGAAAGTCCTGAAGCAGAGATTTTTTCCAACAAGAAACAGGCATTGGGAGTTCCAAACAATAATTTTTTTACAGGAATGCTAAACTCAAATATTTCTCCATGGGGAAATGCTTCTAGTTTCCAGTCAATCTCCAGCCATTTTCCTGAACAGTTATTTGATTCAGATACAGCAAGAAATGCTAATTTTAATGATAGAAACTTCCCACTCATTAGCTCAGAAAAGGTTAGCATGGGTCGTAAGGTAGATGAAGATCCTTTGGGGAATAATTCCTCATTCGAGTTATCTATGCCCCACACTCTGGAAGATCCTACATCAATGTTAAATTATGGCGGTATTAGAAAAGTGAAAGTAAGCCAGGTCAAGGAATCTAAGAATATCATGCAGATATCAATGGAACATGACTATGACAGAATGGACGGCAATCATACAATGTCAACATCCCATGCGTACAAGAAGGATGAAAATGCCATATCAGTGGGTCTTGCTTATAACAAGGGGAATGACAATATCATGTCTAGGAAAGAAACTTATGACAGGGAGAGTGACAGTTTCTTTTCAATGGGACAACCCTGTAGTAGGGGAGATGATAACATATCAATGAGTCAAATGTACAAAGGGAACAACTATGCCTTGGCAATGGACCACACATTTAGCAAGGGAAACTATGGTATGATTTCAATGGGTCCAACTCCATCGTATAAACCGAATGAAAATACCATATCAATGGGGCACCTCTTTAGCAAAGGCAATGACTGTAGCATTTTAATGGGTCAAACCTACAATGAAGGTGATACAAACAATTTGTCAAGCGGTCAGTGTTATAAAGGAGAGAGCACTATTATATCCTTTGGCGGATATGATGATAATGAAACAAATCCCTCAGGAAGGCTCATATCCAATTATGACTTGTTGATGGCTCAATCTTCTCTACAAAGTTCAGAAGTACTAGATGAGAAAGAGGTGGTCAAATCAAATGTGGATACACTGGCATATGCTGGCCTTATAACTGCCTCTGTGGCCAAAAATGCTTGTAAGAAGAAAGAGGATCTGAAAGCATCTAAAAAGGTTCCTCCAAACAACTTCCCTTCAAATGTCAGAAGTTTGCTATCCACTGGTATGCTGGACGGAATTCCTGTAAAGTATATAGCATGGTCACGGGAGGTAAAATTTTAATTTCTATTCGTGCTTCTTTGAGAAAAGCTTATCCTCTGAGGGAATGTTCTGTTGCTTCTTATGCATGTTAGAAGGAGCTCTGTGGTATTATAAAAGGTTCTGGATATTTGTGTGGCTGCCCGACATGTAATTTCTCTAAGGTGTGTTCGGTATGATCCTTTTATCAAAGAAAAGTCTGAGTAAATCTTGTTAAGAACTTGTCAATACTTTCTTGAATATATATATATTAATTATTTCTTTTTATAGGTAATCAATGCTTACGAATTTGAGCGTCATGCTAATTCGACAACAAAACATCCCAATAACCACATATATTTTGAGAATGGGAAGACTATCTATGGCATTGTCCAAGAGCTAAGAAGCACACCTCAGAGTTTGCTGTTTGAAGTTATCCAGACAATAACTGGATCAACTATCAACCAGAAGTC
>CATIWR010033421.1:0-13178 GCA_949677035.1 Omphalea diandra
TATATATATATATATATATATATATATAGCATGCTATAGTTTATGCGTGGTGTGTTTAAGATTGGTGTGATTATCTTAAGCTATGTTGGTTTCCAATTGTATTTCTAGAAACAAATGC
This sequence comes from Omphalea diandra, assembly GCA_949677035.1. NCBI lineage: Eukaryota > Viridiplantae > Streptophyta > Magnoliopsida > Malpighiales > Euphorbiaceae > Omphalea > Omphalea diandra. The sequence goes on from CATIWR010033421.1 coordinate 119, forward strand.
TAAGGCATTGTGGTTAATATGCTTAAGACTGGTGTGATTATCTTAAGCAGAGCTGGTTTCCAATTGTGTTTATGGAAACAAAAGCTCAGACATTGTGTGTGTATATCCAAAATGAAAATAAAAGTCTTATTGTGAAGCCTTGTAAATTTCTCTTGCTCGTTTGAGCATGTGTGAAAGAGAAATATTTGGACTGAATTTCTCTTGCTCATTTGAGCATATGTGAAAGAGAAATGTTTAAAGGACTGACAAGAAAATAATGTATTGATCACATGTGGGCGTTATTTTCTTGCTACACTGCCATATCGAAATCCGGGTCGGTGAAGTTATCAATATTTGTGACTATGGATTGGTACTATATCAATAAGGGGCATAACTACTGTCATTATCTGATATTGATAATTTAATGTGGACAAAATTATGTTTAAGGTATCACTCTATCAATAAACTATATGTTTTCTAAAATTGTGTAGCCACATTTGAGTTTAAAGTAGTCAGTCCGATAGTCGTTTTCAAAAATGTTTTCTTTCTTAAACATGAAAAAGTCATAATTAATATTGTCCAAGTGGAAGAATGTTGGAATTTTTATGTGGGCTAATATTAATTATGAGTCTATTTTAATTATTTATAAAACAGACTGAATAATATAGTTTATTGATTTGGGGTAAGCCCAATTAAATTTGATTAATTGAGTTATGAGCTTGTGACACTTTTTGTGGGCCAATATGGAAGACAATCAATATAGTCATATTTTAACATGGACCTGTGATGGGTGAGTCTGTTAAAATTTATTATAAATAGGCTAGATTCTCTCTCCTACTTTCATAATAGATTGACAACTCTAGTTGTTACACCCGTCGTAGTCGTCTTATGGGAAGGTCAAGGAGAGAAAGACTTAGCTCTTTTTTTCAACTCTTCTGATCTATTATCTGAGTAATTTATTTTTAGTAATCGAAATAATAAAGCGGAACAATTTGGGATCCAACGCGTAAAGAGGTATGCAACTTGTTTCCGCTTTCAGATCTACTGAGCAAACAGGTACGCAATTTTACTTTCGCTTAATCATAAATGGTGTTTTAAATTCATGTATTAGATCCTGAATAAATTCTTACATGATCATATAATAGCATCATCATCTTTTTATATTTAGTCTAGTTATTGCTTTTTGTTCTATCTCTTATATAGCTCAATAATTTATGCCTTAAATATTTTATAATACAAAACAGTTATACATTAGTTATAGTTTCACAAATTGATGTTTAGTTACTGCAATTGTAAAAATGCATAATTCACTCTTAATTTGGTTACAGCCGAACGCAGGAATAGTTTCAACAACTCAGATATAAGAATAATTAGCTTTACTAATTAATCTAATATCACATATTATAATATTATACTGAGCTTATTAAGAAAAAATATTACTGATTGATAAATTTTATAATTTATCAAATAGTATTCATAATTCATAAATTTAATAAATATATATATATATATATATATATATAAAATAAATTATTACGTGCAATGCACTTATTTTAAATGACCAATAGATATGTGTGTGAAGACTATTATTTTGATTGAATGAATTCCTGTTTTAAAAAAAAGAAAAGATATAATGTATTTATTTTGAGAGACAAACAGAAGCATCGCACTAGATTTAACTCTAGTAAAATAATACTAATAATATTCAATACATATGAGAGAACAACAGGCAACTTCTCAGTCTACATACGTATGACCAACAGACTATGAGTAATATACAGAAAATAATAATTTTCAATAGCATGGGAATTGAGTTGAAGGATATTTTTGTGAAGCATCAGCCAAGATAGACATAAAATTGGTTCACATAAAATGATAATTATAAATCAATACATATGAGAGAGCAAAAGGCAAGTCCTCAATCTATTTAAATATGACCCAAAAAAAATTCCATAGAAGATAATAGTCTACAAAGTGAGGTCGAGTTACATATGGTTATAATTTATACGAATAATCACCCAATTATGAAACAAATTCTATTACAATTATAAAAAATGATTTTAACTATTATGATCACTCAACTTTTATTAATATTACAATCAAATCTAGTTAATTAATTTTCATCAAATCATAAATAAAAAAATTATCATTTTATTTATAGCTAGATACGAATTGTTCAAAATAAAGTTATTTATAGTTTAAAGAAATTGTCAAATCCTGATAATTTCACCAAAAATTTAATCAAAATTAACTTAATTTGTTTTGATTGCAATAATAATATAAATTGAATAACCACATGAATGAAAATAATTATAATTTTTTTATGACTGTAAGAAAATTTGAATCATATTTAAATGCCCATAAATGTAAGTTACTCCACAAATGGCAACAAAGCATTTTTCCCCGAGCAATCAGTATCGAATATACAAAACATCCTCAACCAGTTTGCAACTAAAAATAATCCTATAAAATAACAAATATCTTGAACGTTAAGTTAGGATTAGTTGTTATATTTCATGTTTACTTACTCATTTTACAAGTAAAATCAAGTAGCCATTTTGTCTACAATTCTAACAATCATAGACGGCATTAAAATAATAGCAGTCAACTAAGTGACTGCTGTTATAAAACAAGGCAGGGAAAAAACTTCCAAGAAAGCTACGAAACATCATCGCAGAAACCTTAAGCTTGAAACTCCAATATATAACTGAAAGGAGGTATAAAGAAAAATGCCAGTTGAACATCTTTTAACAATTGTGTCTCAGTTTCTTCATGAACCATCCAAGTGATTAGGGAATGTCACAGGACATGATACTCCAGCCAAAATATATCCGCTACTTTTCAGAGTCTTGATATTCCTAAACTACTTTGATAAATGAAGACAGTAAAAAATTCTAGGTTGCAAGATAAAAAGCAAAACATAAAGGATTTGCATTCAAATACGCCACTTACTAGAGAATGTTACAATACAAAGGCACCATGCAACAGCTAAAAAAAAATAAAAAGCACAAGCAACAAGCATTGTCAAAATGACATAAAAGATGCATATAACTTTAACATAACATTAGGCCTTTCATTTATATATCCTATTACATATAGACTTCCATGCCAACAAACTTAGACTGACACAGAGGACAAAAACTAAGCTTACTTTCACAATCTTTACAAAGGCAGAGATGCTTACAAGGTATCAAAAGCATGCAAACCTCATTGACTCTGCAAACCTTACATGTCATCAATTTTTTCATGTCATTGTTTTCCTTAGAAAGAAGATGAAAATCAATGGCACGGCCATTACAGCATGAAGCAGTATCATCCACCTCACTGTCACCGCATCCTTCTTTGCTATCTCTGCTTTGAGCATACACTTGCTGAAGATTAAACTTGAGGGCATTTATCATATTTTCATTGTATCTCGCCCTTTGCTGCCAAGCACCTGCTTCCATGGATAATTGTTCCATTCGTTCTTCAAGTTCCATATTCTTCTTATTAATGCCCTCTACCTCTGCTTCTTTTTCACGAAGTTTTTGAAGAACCCGTTCTTCCACAAGTGAGATAGTTTGGAGTTGGTTAGCGTGAACCTTCTCTAGGATAGATTGCCGCAATCGGTCACCCTACCAGAAAGGCAAATCAACAATACTTTAATCAAATATACATCAACTCAATTAAAAGAACCGTCTTTTCAAAGTGACTCACGCTAGAATTGAGCTATTCATGAGAAAAGAGCAGAAAAAACAGTGGAAACATATACAAATCAAAATGGAAAATTGGAAACCAGAGAAGGTTCGTGAGTGAAGTATATAACAATGTAAGTATTTCATATCCTAACTTGAAAAAAGATTTACTTATCAAAAATACATTTTCAAAGCTGATCTTCTCATAAACATATACTGTGGACCACTTAAAGACCAACAAAAGCATCCACTAATCTCACGCAACCAAATGTTTGAGCTGTACACGGATAAACCAATCCCCTTGCTATGATTTCAACTTAACCCTCTTCCTATTGTCCTCGTGACAGTTTGAACAAAAAAAATACTTGAGATCAGGCAAAACTTGCAATACCCAATTATGCATGACAGGAAAGACAAACTCCCAAGGAGTAAAAGAAAAGGATACTGCCATAAATTCCATTATAGATGCAATTTTACACTTTTTCCCAACACATCAGGACTTTACATACGCTAATTAGAGAGCTGCCCACAACCATTAGACTCAATGGTGTAGATCTAATGCACTTACAACATAGGGAACCGTTGAGAACCTGAAAGATACTCCTATATAAGAATATCACACACTGAAAAAAACCTCTAAAATTAGCAATTTGCAGGTTTGGTAAAGAACACAATTAGTTTAATATGACCAGCAAAGCACTTCCTTATATTATTGTGCTCACTCGCTACGTGCATACTTTCAAGAGGATGAAACAAGTTTATTGAACTTTATTTACAGTTAATCAAAAATTTAGCAACATAATACAGAGACATCACCCTTCTGACGAAAGTAGATCCAAAGACAAAAATTAGCAGCTTCAAGTATCATGTGAAACATATTGTCCAAACACAACAAAGGGAACAGATCCACTAAAAGAAACCATTTTATTTAGAGCCAATGTCAAGAAGGTACCAGATGTAAACTGTCATTCCTCATATTAGCCTAAGAATAAATGCATATAAAGACAATACAAATGACAGCCATCTTGTACAAATTTGAACCCAATTAATATAGTAGTAAAACACTTCCAACAATCACAAAGAAAAAAATCACTCATAGAAACACAGAAACCAATATAAAGCTTATATTCCATTACTCAAACACTCAGTTAACTTGTTTAAGCACAGACCTGAACTTTGAGGAATCTATCAATCTCAGAATCCTGCCGCTGTAACTCACGATCAATATCATCACCAATAATCGAAATCAAAGCAGAGTCAACAGAAGATGAAACACGGGTGTTATCAAGGGACAGGCCGAGCCCAGTTGAAACCGACCGAGCTTGAAAGAAATCAACCGACGAAATCTGGGAATTATTCTCCAAGAAATCTTGCTCCTTTAACTTCTTCCTCTTGGGTTCCAGCCCATAACTCCACTGCAAATCAAGTCCCCCGTCACTGGCATCCCCCACAGGAGCTGCAGCCTGAGCCACAGCGGGACCCGGTGCAAACCCCACTACATGAACTAGAACAACACCAAGAGAGACAAAACACCCAAAAATTTATGAACTGATTAAAGATAATGATAAAGCTATCCATTTTGTTATCAATTAAAAACCTTTTAAGCGAATTATACCCATACAAAGGGGTAAAATAAAGAGGAGGAAAGGAAAGAGAACTTACAAAGAGGTGGGATATAGGGAGGATGGTGAGCCTGAGACTGATCTTGCAAATTAGGCGAATTATAGAAGGCCAGCGGCTGTGAGACCTGGGCATCGATTGAATACATGTTTCTGGGGACAAAAAGGAATTGAAAAAATTGTAAGCGGGAAAATTAGGGTTTTGAAGGAGATGAAGATAAAAAAAAAAAAAGGGATTGATGGATAGAATTCCACTTACCTCAAGTTCTTGGATTGTCGAGTTTGGTAGTGTTGTTGAAACTGGTTTTGAGAAAGAGCCATGGAATGAACACGATCGAACTAGAGGAAGCTAAAAGGAAAGAATATGTGAACGAAGAATGAGAAATAGCGAGATGGTCGATGGGAGGGATCTTCATATTTTCCAGAAGGTACCCGAATTATTGCTAAATTACTAATTTGGCGGCTTTGGTTGGTTTGCATGTTGCACGAAACTGGGCTGAGCCCAATTTGTGCATAATTACATGAGATAATGACGCGGAGAACCATTTTTTTTATAAAAAATTTTATACCTCACATGTTCGAAAAAATATTTTTATTTAAGAGATTTTATCTTTGTATACTCTTAATTTTTATCCTTTACTCTTTTATGTTTTTGCACAGTTTCAATTAATATGAGATAAAAGATTTTTTTTTGTTTTTAACTTTTTTAAGGGAATAAGAAAAGGTAGAACAAAGAAGAAAAAGAATTCACTTTCTTTCTCTAAAAAAATAAGAAGAATAATAAATTGATTTGAATAGATTTGAATATGTTTTGTTGATTTAAAAATAAAGAAATGATAATGAAGTAAATGATTTGAATGATAATAAAATAAATAATAACGATAATGTCATTTTTTAAAATCTTTTACTCTTTTTCTCTCTCTAAAAAATTACAAGAAAATAAAGATACATATAGGTTTTTATCTTTGTTTTTTAAGAATTAATAGTTGTTTTTGTTATTATTATTATTTAAAATAAATAATATCATGAGTTTTTATACAGTTTAGATGAAAAATAGTTAACAAATAAATATTTTTGGGTTTAAAATTAGTCATAAAAATAAAGAAAATCGTATTTATTAGATGTTGAAAATGATGTTCGCATCCTAATAGTTCTTCTTCTTTTTTTCTTTTTGTTTTATCGATTGCTAAATAAATCCAAAATAAATATTTTCCAAGAAACTGTTTTTTATTTAATTTTTAAAAATTTTGAACTGCTAAACCTAAAATAAAAGTAAATAAAATAAAAATAAATATTTTACTTTATATAAATATATTTTACTTAATATTGTTATTAAAAAAACTGTGTTTGTTAGAGGTTGAAAATAATATTTACTTCCTAATTATTTGTCTTCTTTTTTTGGTTTTATCAATGGTTGCATAAACAAAAAATAAATTTAAAATAAAGATAAAATAAATATTTTCTTAAAAATTGTATTTTTTATTTAATTTTTAAAATTTTTGAACTGATAAACCTGAAATAAAGTAAATAAAATAAAAATAAATATTTTATTATATATAAATAATGTCTCACAAGTAAACTCAAAATAAATCATTTGTAAATAATTAATAAACCATTTGTAAACCAATAACAAACAAAAAAATAAATAATTAATAATTAATTTGTAAACATTTTATGGTGTAAGAAAAATTAAATGTAAATGTTGTTTTCAACTTCTAAAAACTCGATTTTTTCTTTTTTTTTATAACTAATTTTGAGTTTAAATATATTCATTTTCAACTACTTTCATTTACAATATATCAAAACTCACATTGTATCAAACTCTTCTTGGATTGGACCTTATCCATCACAAGACCGGAAACCAATAGCCCTTTATTCAATTGGACAATCTCTAACATAATTCTATCTTTTTCTTTTTTTTCTAATAGAAATTATATTAGAAATTTTTGAAAACAGAAAGTTTTCTCTTTAAATTTGATTCTTTTGAACAGCATTTCAGGATTAATTCCTTTGATGTAACACGTAGATGAGGAAAATGTATTTTTAAAATCGCAAGAAGAGAAACTCAATCTTAATGGGTACGATGAAATACTTCATTTTTTTTTTTTTCATGAAAGTTAGCAATCAGAAATCAGCATTTGTACTAGGATATCCTGAACTACATTGGCACGTTCGCAACACCCTCATCATATTTTTTACTATTAAATTTATTGTAAATAAAAGAAAATCAAAGGCTCAGATTACATATCAGCCATTAAAACAAATCAACAGAACCGGATGAAACCCTTCATCATGTATAAGAAAAAAGTAATAAATAAAGGGATCCCAAAAACTCAGACAACTGAGTTTTTGTATCAAGATATAACATTTGATTATTGAGCAACTATGGAAATGTAAAACTTTGCATTGGAATGATTTGTTGAGTTGATGTCCTTTGCTAGGTACCTGATGACTGTATACTTAATATTTTGGGTGATCGATTCATTTGTTTTTTATTAAAAGAAAGAAAAAAAAAGCAGTAAAATTAAAATTTATTACTAGTTCTTGCATTTTGTAGATGAATCCTGAGAGCCTGTGACACGTGATGTGCAGGGAACACTTTACTGTTTTGGATTGAGACATACAACGTTGCTGAATTTAATAATGTTAAAGAACTGGTACCGCACTTAGGAGGCGCGTCAATTAAAGCAACTCACATAAATATCCTCATTTCCATGTGACTTAGCTGCTCGTCAGTCAGTCACTACCTCTCTAGATCCTATACCACTACGCAGTTCATGGCTCTTCCAGTTCTAATAGCGATTCTTTTTGCTATTTCCATTCTTTGTATGGTTGTTGAATCCCATCAGGTTGACCAGAAGAGCCTCCACCAGCTGCCGATGGCTCATGAGCCTCTTGATTACCAATGGCCATCAATATCGTCAATGATGTCTTTCTACGACGCCGAAGGTGGAGATAGTGGGAAATCGGAGAGGAGATATCTGTCCGGGCATAGGAGGCCATTGCACCATTACATATCATATGGTGCACTGTCTGCGAACAGGGTGCCTTGCCCACCTCGTTCGGGGAGGTCTTACTATACTAATGATTGTTTCAGATCCAGAGGGCCTGCTAATCCTTACACTAGGGGATGTTCTTGTATCACTCATTGCAGGAGATAGATTTCCTTTTCGTCTTGCTCTGTTTTCAGTTTTGTTTCCCGTCTGCTTTGTTCGTGAGTTAGTGAGGCCAGTGGGCTGGCAATGGATTTGTGATGAAAGTGGACCAGGCTAGTGTAGTGGTCCTCGGGCTTTTGTTTTTGTAGGTTCTGAAATCAGGGCAATATTGAGAAGCTTCTTACTTTCTCTTTGGGAAAAGCTTTTTATTTTCAATAGTTTACTATTACTATTATTATTATGTTATTTTTACTATTAGATGGGGAAATTCATGCTTTTTTTCTAAATGGGAAATGATTATCTAACTAGATGTAGACATTCAATCATTCAATAACTAATGTAATTATTGTGATAATTTTACAAATATGTTCAAAGATAGAAATTATAATAGCAATGATTTTTTTTTAACCATTAAATCTCTAAATCTATCCTAGCCCAACAAATTTTATATAGGTGATCAACTGGTAAGAACTTCCAACTTTTTATATGTAAAGTTCCAAACAATATTTTGAAAGTAGCATTAGATTCTAGTTTTTACTTGACACATTTTCAAATGACATCTCATCAATTTTTTAACTTTTATATTTTAATTTGAATGTTTCACCAATTAATCGGTGCAAATTTATGAGATGGTTGACACATGACAAAGTGGGATCAATACATCACTACAAGCATGAAGCCTCCACTGAGTTCATGGCTTGTGAGTCTAAAGAAAGCATGAAGCTAACCCCATTTCAACGGCTTGGTAATTAATCACTTTATTTTTTTCTAACCAATGGTTGATCTGCTTTACAAGCTTATAAATCCCCCAATCAATTGTTGGAATTAATATTCCATAAGTACCCGTGTGGAAAAGGAGGGCAACTTCCGCCCACCGTTTTCCGTGCAATAATAATGGCGTGGAGATGGGGCGCCATTCTAGTCCTCTGTAGGTACGTTCCACACGCCATGAAATGGCCTCTGTGGCCTTATTTAACCAAATAGGCTATCCAGTTGGCCACTACTTTTAATAAGGTGGGAGATATCCATTTCAAAAAATAGTACTTTTATTAATTCTAATAATCATCAACATCGCATACTTCTATAAGAGCATCTTTAGCAACTGTTTCTCCTTTTTTTTTTTTTTTTTAAAGAAAGAAGAAACTATGGCAACATGAAAATCAAATGAATTATCACGCAACGGGTATGTGTATAAAAAAAAATCATACTGGTACATCTATAATTGAAGATGAAGAAAACTAAGCATAATTGATTTCACAGTATCCATCTTTGTCACCAATTTAAACTCCTATCAATTCTTGACCATGTGCAAAGATGAAATTATTTGCTCAAGGACAACCAGACAAGATACGCGGCATCGATATGCTTGGGTTCCCATTCAAGCAATACTTCCAAAATGTTCTACACCAGCAATCAACAGAGCTAACAAGTGATTCCGTGTCATATGCTGGTTATTTATATAACAAAACTTATCTGTCCAAGAACATGAAACATTGTCTCATTAAGGTGCAGATCTTAGTTTTTTCAGAGCACCTTCTGATTTGGTTATTATAGATTAGCAAAAATCCCAATCAACCCACAATTTCTTTTTCCTTTATTTGAGGAATCCCACAAATTTACTCCAAGAGGCACTTAATGAGGGATAAATCTAAAATACATTTTTAACACTCAACAAATCAATTTCACCATTGAAAATCCAATTCCAAGCAAGCAGTTGCAGAAATTTAATGTTCTGAATATTATTAGGTTACATTATGACGCCAATAAATACAAATTGAGTAAGTTAAACAATAGAATAATAGAGAACAGCTCCTTGTTTTTACATAGATTATTTAATAAACAAAGATTATGTATATAGATATGACAGAAAGAAGCAAAGAAAGCCACAACCCACAAGTCACTACCGAATTCGAATACATTCCAGCCTGTTTTCACACTCCACGGGCAGATGGGCAAATCAAAAAGTCCAAAACTGCGTTGCTTATTCTGCTTGCCCAAATCTCAAAAGCTACCCGCTGAGCTGGTTCTCATTTCCCCTTCGTCTCTTCCACGAAAAAGCAAATAAATACTAATAAATAATTTTTAAAAAAAAATTGTAAAATTCCTCCTCTTCCTGCCACCAATCGATCAATCATTCATATGTGCAAGAATTCTTAAGCGAGATTGGGACATTAAGCTTCTTGGGATCAAAAGTAATATCACATTGGATTCTTTTGTAGAATTTAGGCTTAACCAATTTGCCCAAAACGTAAGCTCTTGACCTGACAACAAAGTTCAATTTTAATGGCACTGGTTGTGCAGTCGTCCCTGTTGAACTGCTCAATCCAGCTCCACTGCCGTACAGTGGAATTTTACTGCTCATTACAGATATTGCCACTGATCTGTGACTCTTCCTCGACTGGTAAAAGTTCTTTACCTGCAATTACTCGCACATTTCACCAAAATTATAAAAATTCATGGCAATTAACGTAAACAAACAAACAAACAACGAAAGATTGATTAAAAGGCTTACAGTTCCTGAGGCTATGGTGATCTCAGAATAGGATAGATCAACAGGTGTTGATGTCACGTGGACTCCAAAAAATGTTCCTGTGTTACGATATATCATCTTAACTGTGGAATTTACGCTGATCATATCAGTTGCTACTCCGGTCGAATCAGAGCCAGCTTGGATACTGAAATGCTCGAATGTTATACTCTGAAATAACAAAGAAAACGAATCAAAACCCAATCTCAATCTCAATTGTAGCGATTAAACTGTTGATAGTAACTTAATTTACCTTCATTGTGATCTTGGGTTTCTGCGGCTTACTGGCCCCCCAAAGAATTAAAGAAAAGAGAGAGAAGAGAACAAAGAAACCAAGCACAAAGGCAAGAAAATAGCAACGACGAGGAAGGCCTTTTCTGCTCTCTTCATCTTCAAGAAGTCCTTCTTCTTCAATAACCGCGCAGTCCTCCTTCCACTGCTTCTGACCCTTCCTTTGGGCGCCCCTGGACGCGTCATTGGGCGAGATCTTGCGCGATCCGGGCTTCAAAGAACCGGAAAACCTGCTGGAAGAAGACTCACGAGAGTGGCGGCCGATGGAGGAGTGAGAGTGAGGTGGAGAACCCATAGGGCTGAGCACAGGCGTGGAGTGGAACGACGTCGTGGTTTTTTCTCCATCGTGAGAGTCACGGGATGGGCTCTGTACGTAATAGACTGGGCGGCGGGGAGATCGGGTTGGGGATGATGGGGCGAGGCTGGTCACTTCTGAGTCTGTCTTGGTGTGCATTTTTTTGTTTGAAGGGTTTTGTTAAAAATTCCTGATTGAAACCCCAAAATAAGACTCCAAATGGTGTCGATTCGGTTTGTCTGTCAACTGACAACTGAAGCATGCGAGTGCGTGATTAAATGAAGAAATGTGAGGCCGCGTAACTATGTAAGGTAGAACAGCAAGGTTATAGTTGGCAGCGGTACCGCACAGCGATTTTTATTTTCTGTTTGCCTGTAGTTGCGGCTGGCTGGTCACATGTATGAGGGACTTTGTATTGGTTGTACTTTATGTCAAATAGTTAAAATCACAAGTATACAATTGTTTAAACTTTCTTATTTTTAAATAATAATTTATTTAAATTTATTTTAACTCATTTATTTTCAGACTTAATTTAAAATAATATCAGAGCAAGTATGATCCAATTTGTATTTATCACTCAATTTCTCACCTAGATGTTCAGCTCAAGTGATCCAGATCGGTGTTGTCGCTGTGTTTAATTTTAATTTTAGAGAGAAAAATTTCAATTTCAAATATTTAATTGAGTAACTGTCACTTAAAAAAATATTAAATTTAAAATCTCACATTAAAAATATGCATAAAATATAAAAAAATATATAATAATTTAGATTTAATTGTCTAATTGGTTAGTTCTAATCTTTAGCAACGCTTGACTCAAACTTATTTTAAATCATCTACTTTTCGGTTTAACCTCCACTTAATTTTTATTGTCTCTATCTTTTCAATTTGATTTTTTTTCAATTTCTTAATATTTTATCGTATTTGAGCTCATAATTTTTTTTCCTTAAAATAAAATATCTTTAAAAGAGTTTGGAGAAATCAAAGAAAAATGATAATAGTGATTCATTACTGAAAACTACCAAAACAAATAAATAATGATTGGCAGCAGATGCCTATGTAAATATTGAAAATTATAAACTGCATATTTATAAAACATTTGAAACTTTTTCAATTTTAATTTAGAGAGTTTTTTTGAGGGACTTTTTAAATATAATTATTTGGATCCTTAAAAGAAAATATGAAAATTTAGATTATATAATTATTACTCCTTTTATGGGGATGTATCAAATTCATTTTTTAACAGATATTTCATTCATTTTTATCTTTTATTCTTCTAATAAATTCATTTTTCTCTTTAATGATTGCCAGGCACAAAATATTTTGACGGACTCTGTTTATGAAAATTAAAAATGAAATAATTTCAAATTGCCATTCTTTTTACTAGATAATATTTATTAAATGTAAATCGGTGTTTGAATTTGTAATGTATGGATGCTCTTCAAACTAATGTGGCTAAAACGTTTAAGCTATATCATAGTAAACACAAATTTCATATTCTAAAATTAAAGATAAGAAAAATA
>CATIWR010033437.1:0-10164 GCA_949677035.1 Omphalea diandra
ACGTCCACTCCCCAATTAACCAATTGGGTATTTTACTATCTCAAGGTGTTTTCAAGCTTACACCCAACTTGTACAACTTGTGTTTTGATGGCTCACACACAACCTTACAACAATGTGTTTTTAGGCTAACACACAACCTCATTAAAGTGTTTCACTAGGCTCACACTTAAACCATTCTTAGAGTGTTTGAGTAGGCTAACACTACAACCTTACAACTTAGTGTTTAATGCTCACACCTAACAATTACAATTTCATAAAGAAAATGAAGGAAATGAGTAGCAAAGATTGAGAGCTTTAATCACTTGTAATAAAGTCCTTAGCAGCCTTATTCATTGCTGTTTGGTGGAGTATTTATACCCAAACTTCACCAAAGAGACGTTGCAGATCATAGCTCATCAAATCTTTGAGACATGCTAGGCAGATTTTGCATTAAATGCTTGTTAGGATGAAATCGAGGTCGCTGCTGCTCCTTCGCAGTCGCGATTTCCAAATTTCATAAGGAAAATCTCATTTGTGTCTAACGACCAGTCCATGTGGCAACTTTTGATTAGTTTACTGGAAAAAATATAGTCGTTGCCTTTCACCTGCTTTCAAATGTAGCGGTCGCGATTTATATTATACAGGACATGACTATGAATGCGAATTCCTCTGCCAAAAGTGCTCATCTTCTTCTTTTGGGTTCGCGGTTGCTACCAATAAGTGCCCATCGCGATTTTTGACTTTCAACGGTTACTTGGGACACTTATCAAGCTGTGATGGTGAACTTTATCCTTATCTTGAAGTTTTTGAAAGTTGCAGTCAAGACTCTGGTGCGACATAGACCGCGAATTCCACTGTCATAATTAGGCTCCTTCTTTTACATGGGTCGCAACCGAGAATGGCTTCTCGATTTTGTCTGCCTAATTTTTAGCATGTCTTAACTTGAGTCGCGGTCATGAATCTTGGATTGCGGTCGCGATTTTTATGTTGTTTTGGAGTTTAACAACTCGCATCTCTTCTTGAGAGATTTATCTATTTCTGCAAAATCAACACTTATTTGAAATATTAGTGATGATCAATCTTCTTTGTCAAGATCAAAAGAGGTTCTAGATTTAGGATTAGCCATCCTAGTTCAACACTCTTCTTGAGTTCTTGAAAGGACTTGGTAAGATTATTGAGTGAAGGCTCTAAATTTTCATAAACTTGTTAGTTCTAATCTTGAATTGGCTTAGTTAATTTAGGGCTTGAATTGACATACTTTAAATCTTTGTACCTTAGGTTACTAGAAATAGGTCTAGAGGTTTTGTTAGGATTTGAAAATCAAAGCCAACACTTAATTTTGATAGATTTGGGCAACTTATAATTAACGTATACTGGTAAGGAATCAAATCAACCTTATTTGTATCACTTGCTTTAAGTTTATTAATAGTACCACTAAAAACCCATTTAACACCAACCATATTTCTCTTGCTTATTATGTCAACTAGTTTCTAAACATTTTTCTTCTTAATCATCCTTAGTTGTCCTTTCATTGCCTCAAAGAAGCCTTGTGAGCTTGTTGCTTTTTTGAAACATGAAGGTCTGATCAAGATAAATAGTGTCTTACTTACACATCTAAAAGTGATTTTATTCATCTTACAACTCTTTCAAAGTTAGAATCTAAAATATAACTTGACTTTTTCTATGAAATAGTTGCATCTTGTTCTCAAAGAACATTTGCTTGATTTGGATTCTTGCTACAAGGCTCTATCATGCCTTTTTCTCAATTCTAGCCTCTAACACGATCAAATTTAACATCTCTTATGATAATAAATTTTATGCCTATACATCAAACACTCTATAACCTTTATTATTATTGTAATAAGTAAGAAACACACTTTCTTTTGACCAAATTTCTTTCTTTTAACTCTTAGAATATATATGTAGCATAATGAACCAAAGAATCTAAGATGATCAATTAGAGGCTTAACTTTAACTAAGCTTCATGTGGATTTTTTTAATTCAAAGAACTTATAGGAAGTCTATTCAATAAGTACATAGATATATATACAACTTTCGCCCAAAACTTTTTTAGCATATTCTTTTCAAATAAAAGACACATCGCCATCTTTATGATTATTTATTATTTCTTTCACTCGCTCCATTTTATTGAGGAATGTAAGGAATTGTAAGTTGATGATGAATACCAACGTTAGTACGAAACGTGTCAAACTCTTGAGAGATATGTTTAATGCCATTATCAAACTTGATGCTTTGATTTAGCAATAATTTTGCTTCTCAATCTAAGCTTTGGACTTTTGAAAGATGGCAATAACCTCTGACTTCTACTAAAGAAAATAAACCTGACACATTATAGAGAAGTCATCAATAAATAAGATAAAGTATCTATTACCACTTAATGTAGGAGTAGCCATAGGACCATAAATGTCAATGTGAATAAGCTGTCATTTTTCAATAGATCTCCAAGCTTGATTTGAAGGAAATGCTTTTAAAGCCTAGATTGGATGGATAATAGTTCATGGGATATCCCTTAATCTTATGTTGTCAATTATGTTTTGAGGTTTGATGATCCCATGGACTATGTTATTAAATATCTTAATTCAGAGTTTGTCAATTTATATAGAACAAAGTACCTATTTGTTGTTCATCCAATAATGGAGATGTCTTTCTTTGCTAAATTAGATCAAAGCATGTTTGTTTTTAGTGGAAAGCAACACTATTCTACGAAATATTTGTGAGAATAATAAAATGGATTTGGCTTTCTTAGGGGATGCTAACCTTGATTGGTCCCAGTGCTCAAATATTTATTAAGATTAGAGGAAGCAAGTTATTAGACATTTATGTGGAATCTATAGAAGAGGATGCTACATTCATCACTTGAAGAGGACATCGTAACCACAATGTTGATTTTATGGTTATTTTTGACACATTGGTGAAATATTGGGTTTATCTTTCATATTAAAACCATTTTTCTATGCATAAAAGATGAAAGAGCTCTAATGACTAGTAACCTTGCAAAATTAATTCTATTATTTACAATGTGTCAACATCTAGCTTGAGTTATTTCAAACCAAAAATTTCAGCTCTTTAGATCATGTTGGGATTAAAACCCAGAAGTTTAATGCTTGTACATCTTAACTTTTTTTTTTTTCATTACATCTAATACTTGTTGTAAGTTGAAAATTTTTTTATTACTTTCTTTTGAACTGTAGATAGATATTACTTGATGGTGCCATTGTGTTCTTCACATTGTTCTCTTTTATTTTAGTTTAGTTTATTTTTTTGTATGATGATGTCATAATCTTCATTACTTCATTAATTACTTCCTAAGGGGTATAGAAATTAGGGCTAAAAATGTGTTGGTATAATCTATCTAATTGCTTTTAACATTCAGATGAATTCTACAATGATAGATTTAGTAATACTGTAAAATTAATTAAAACAATGGTAAGGAAGAAAGTTGAGATGCATGACAACTTTTTTTTTTTTTTTTTGAGTTACCTATTGTAATAAGATGTTACCTACTATAGCAAGTTGTGACCAGCAAATCAAATTTTTGGATAATAACTTAAAGTGTGCTTATAATATATGTATTTTTTTAGATAATTTTTTTAAAAAAATTTAAACTATACAAGATAATAAATAAAATACACAAATGGATACAAAATTTAATTGAAGGATTAAAATAGTTGCGCAAATAAATATTCTATAAAATTTTAAAACATGTGTGTAATATATTGATTATTTTATGATAATTTACATCATTATTTTCAACAATTTAATAAAAATAAAATTATCACAATAACAATTTAAATAATATAGATAAATGAAATTATTATACAAAAATTTAAAATTATATGACATATCTAAATATAAATTTATTGCATTGAAAAAGTTATTGCTAATTTTGTCTATTTCTATCACTATTTATTATACGTAAAAGTATTAAATTTACGTGTAAAATATTTAATATTTTATATAAATTTTTGTATTGTTTTGAATAATATTTTTTATGATAGAATTATTTATAGAGATTATTTTGTACAATATCAATAAAATATTATTTAAACCATGAGAAAATTTATTAAATATAGTATGTAAAATTTTAAATGCATGTGCAATATTAATATATTATGAAAAGTTTTTATCATATTTGCATATAATTTTAAATTATCAAATGCTATAAGCTGAATTATACACTTCGGTGAGATTATTATCTACGTATTTTAAAAGTTACATCAAATATTTAATGTTAAATACTTGCAATAAAAAATAACATCACTAATTATTATTATTAATTTCATTATTTTTATATGTACAACTATTAAATTTATGTAAAAGATTTTTAACATTGTTTGTAAATTTTGTATATTTTAGACTATAATTTTCATGTTAAAATTATCTAATGTTATAGATAATTTTTGTATAATATGAATTAAATACTACATATATTACAAGAAAATTTATGCAAAAAAATATTATGTAACGCTTTGAACTAGTTGTGTAATATAATAAATGTATCATAAAATTTTTTATTATATTCTTGTATAATTTTAGTTGTCTAATATGACAACTTAAATTATACACAGATGAGGTTATTATCTATATACTTTAAAAGTTACATTAAATATTTAATTATAAATTTCTTGCAATAAAAAAAATAATGTCATTAATTATTATTGTTAATATTGCTATTTTTATATGTAAGTTTTTTAAATTTATTATGTATAAAATATTTAATATTCTTTATAAATTTTATATTATTTTGGATCATATTATCATGTTAAAATTATTCAATATTATAGATTATTTGGTATAATATGAATAAAATATTATCTATATCATGAGAAAATTTACACCAAAAAATTATATAAAATTTTAAACTAGCTACGTAATGTATTTAATATTGTGAGAATTTTTATCATATTCTTGTATAGTTTCAAATTGTCTAATATGATAATTTAAATTATACATATAAATGGGAATATTACTTAAGTATTTTAAAGTTACATAACAATTTAGCGATAAATTTCTTACAATAAAAACATATCACTAAGTATTATTATTCACTATTTTTATATGTAAAAATTTATAAGATTTTGCATAATATATTTAGTATTTCTTATAAATTATGCTATTTATTTGAACAATAATTTTTAATTTAAAATTACACAATGTAATAGACATAGTATACAATATGCATAAAATATTACTTACATGTTGACAAAATTTTGTAAAAAATATTATGTAATATTTTCATACTATTATGCAATTTAATAATTATCTTGTGCCAATTTTATATTTTTTTAATAATTTTATTAAGATAAGAGTTATATAAAATAATAAATAAATTATGCATATTGATATAATTATTACCTAAATACAGTAAAAATTACATAAAATATTCAAAATAAAAAAATTGAATTACCTATTAACTTATTTAGCAAATAAATATAGTCACAATATAATTAATAGCTATAATAATATCTGTATAATTTAATAATTAATTATAGATTAAAGCATTATAATAGAGTGCCATGTAAGACACTGTAGTCTTTGAAAGTTTATTGTATCCCCATGCGTACTTATATTAGGTAAATTATACAACAACATATTTAATAATTCTGTCAAATAATGTTATTAAATTTAACGGTGAATAATAATCTTAATTAATCTATTAGTTAAAAATAATTTTATGTAATCTAATGATAAATTATTAATTATATTATTATAATATAATAACTAAATGGTATTGTAATAACAATAGCTGAGATTACAAATATTCTCATTTACAGAATTGTGGATATCTGGTCTGCGATACAAGTTTTCTGGTATGTAGAAGCCCAAAGAGTTAAATTAATTTGTCTTTTGATTTTGAGGGGCATAGATGTGTTTTAACTTTCAACTAATCCGAAATATTCAAATAGATAATGCATTAGGCCCATCAACATATTATCTCACAGGCATAGAACGGCATTGTATTTTAGGTATGATTTGTTTCATGGAAAATATTTTTTTTCAAATTTTTTTTAATATTTGATGTTCTTAAAAAATAAATTAACTAATAAAAAATATTTTTCTGATTAATAGAAAATTATGTCAATTTTAAGAAAAATAAGTTTCTTTTTTTCAAAGAAAGTCATTTAAAGAAATTTTTTAAATTTTGACAAATACATTTAAATGAAAAATAAATCAAAATAAAATTTTATAATGTATTTCAAACACTAGAAAATATATTCTCAGAAAATATTTAATATTTTCTTTGAAAAATATTTTCATATACAAGTTATTTTGTGTGAATAGACAGTTTTGTTTCATACTTTTCCTTCTTGATGTTTTATTGTTTGAGACCTCTTTTCTAATTCGTACTTCATTATGAATATTGTGAAATAAAATTAGAGAATCAGCTTTATTCTCATTAGATATCACTGTTACAATTTTCTAAAACATTGAAATGAAAAACGAAACTTATTCTCTCTCTTTTTGCCTTTTTTATTTTTCCGAGAGGACAGAGAAAATGTTGGGTGGAATTCTGGCAACATGACTACCTACAAAGTCACTTGGTAGCATCAATGTCACTGTTATCATCTGGGGAAAACAGGTCCTTGCATAGCTCTCCATAGAATCTGCACACCAAATCAATGAACACAGGGCATTGCAGATTCTTCCAACAGTACAGAAGCTCTTCCACATCCATCAAATCCCTTACTTTTCCTTCTTCAACTATCATCTCTACCAAATAGTTTTCGAAACTTCTGCAAGCATCGTCTACGTTTTCATTGCCAAAAGCTTCCTTCATTCCAGACCTGCTTGCTATGATATAAGCTGGTGTAAGTGTTGACGGCAAGAGCTTTTTCTGCCGCTCTGCTTCAGACACACTCCTAAGCTCCCCTTCTCTGTCCATATGCGTTGAATGGTCAGGGGAGCGGAAAACTGAAAGTAAGCCTGCCAGTATCCGATTCTTTGTAGTATATTTTATGGTCTTCTTGCGGCGAACATGAGATCGAAGGGCATTTATAAAGACAGGTTTTCTGATTTTGAATCTGAATTTTAGAAATAGCTTTCTGTCTGGGCTAAAAGACTTGGATTTGAAGGGAACTAATGCTTTCACTTTCATTTGAAATGATTGAGAAATGAGTGTGGTTGAAGAATTTAAAACAGAATGGTCGCTTCTGGTGTTTTTGGTGAGTTCGTGGAGAGTGATATGTAGTGAGACTGAAATATACGATGTATTTTCCGTTGACAGTTGGTGTGCCATTGGGGGAGATATTGTTGAGTGGATGTTTGTTGGAGGAAATATATTATTATGGTAGTTAGGCTTAAGGACCTAGTTGAATTCACGTCTTGGAATCAGGAAAGTGGCATTCCATGAAAAAATATGCCTCCTATCAGAAAATTTCTGATATGATATTATCTGTATGGATGTTTTATATAAATGGAGAAGTCCAACTATGTGTTATTGTTTTGGTGAAAATTGAAGTCTATTGAGTGTGTTGTAATCAATAATGATTATATGCACTCATGAATGAGAAAATAACTAAATAAATATGTCATGCAATGATTTTCAATATTAGTGGAGTCAGTTAATTTTCCTATATCAGCTATTAGGACAAAGGTATTAAAAGAGAAAAGTCAGAGAAGGAAAAAAACTAATAAGATGAACGAAACAGGAATGCAATTATTAGGTATATGCAGACTTAGCATAGTAGTAAACCACATCCCATGATAAGTCAAAGTCTCGAGTTTGATACCCGTATCTACCATTACAGTGAAAAATTATTGAAAGGGGATGACTACTTTATGTTGTGTAACCGACAAGTGAATCTGATCTATTGGGCCTCCCATAAATCCAAAAGAATCATTATTTGGTGACATATATTCAATATAGAATATAATTACTTAGAGCCAATTCATATATAACATCAGGTCAATCTAATAAACTCCAATAGTTGTAGCTACAACAGTTACAACAAAGCAATTAAAATAGTTACTAGTTTTTTCTTGCTCAATTAATTCCTTTTTTCTGATGAATCAAAAACTTCTTTTTTATTAAAGAATAGAAACATCGTATAACTCAATCAAAATAACTCGAAACATAACAAACTCAAACTTCCTAATCATAACAAACATATTTTTAATCTAATAGTATCCAAAATGTTGCGGCAAATTTGCTTTGCAGTAAACAAAATTTGCTAGAAATATTTTCTTTGTTTGGCCCACCTCAAAATATCAATTGAAGATTTTCCTCGCACAGAATTCGCTTTTCCTTTTAGTCCCTGCAAAACTAATGGACTTCACTAGAACAGTTAAAAGATGTCTTGTTGATCTTACATTAACCTAATATTTGCTTCCAAATATCCTTAGAGAACCTGTAGGAAAAAAAAAAAAAAACAATAATAGATAATGAATAGATTCATCCCGTTCAACACACATTTCACTATCACTGGTTTGCATTGTAACCCACTTTTGCAAAGCAGTCTTAGTATCCGAGTTATAAAATTGTCTAGGTATATGGCGTACCTTAATTTATAATGCATTATATGATATCAACAGAAAACATACTTGAAGAAGGATGCTTATTCCATAAAATTTGTGCAATTATAGTGCTATCCAACTGACATGTTTGACTATAGTGCCCATTTATCCATTCATACTCACCTTTAAAAATGGGTATGAGTGATAACTGGATGTTATATTTTTAATGGGTATTAAATAAGTTATAATCCACTTAACCTTATTAATATATGGTGGATAGATTAAGAGTATCCATTTATCTAATATTTTTTCTCATTTTAGTTTTTAAGTGCTTTTATATAGTCTTATAAAGTGAAAACAAATATATACACCACTAAAAATAAATATTATTTAATTATTTATGCAAGTAATGTAAACAATTAATTTTACTAATAAAATTTATTTATAATAAAGTTATTTAATAAAAAGAAGCACATAACTTCATGGTGACGTGGTGACTATGGTCATTTAAAAAAATTATTTATTTTTAAAATTTCTATATATAGAATTTAAATTTGATTTTAAAATGTATATCCTTTCTCATAATTTATATAAAGAAAGATATCCAATAACAGTATTTATTAGCTATGTTTCTTTAATCTTTTTAATTATTTTATTATATAAAAACCTAAATGTTTATTGTTAACCTCCTAAAAATGACTAATATAAAAAATTATTAAATTTTTAAATCAATTTTACATGAAAAACTTTCTAAATTATTTATATGAAAATTTTCTCTATTTTTCTTTTTGATTAATTATATGAATGAAATGTTTAATTATTAACATACTTATCTTATGATAAAATAAAAATACATTATATTATAATTTATTAAAATATTTTACTGTCAATATAATTATTTGACAAGTGATAAATATTCATCTAAAATTAAATTTAATTATATATATTTAATTTAATTTTGCTCACTGTAAATACTAATAATAATACGAAGCAAAGGTACAATTGCAATTTTATGGCGAAAACTAATAGCATCATCATTTTTTTCTTCTTGAGTGCTTATTCGTTTCTCCACTAAATTTTAAAAAATACAAATAATTAATTAGACTTTTGAAAATGATTATTCATCAGGTAAAGAAGATTTGGATTTCAACATTGTAAGTTCAAATTGCTCGTATTATATGTTTCTTGCATGCGTTATAAATCAATAACTATATAACATATATTTTTTTCTCGTGCAATATCTTCAAATTTCATGTTTTTTTCATTGAATTCTTTTAGATTTTTTCTTTTCTTTATTCCTTTACAATTCTCAACAAATTCATGAAAACTCTTATAATAATATTTCCTTATTCCCTATTTACAAGGAGTTGGTGAATGATAGCTCAACTAACCATAGAGCAAGTCAACTGCTAGGGAAGGATGCAGTTTAAATTTAAATCAAATCAAAGAAAGTACATGAAGAGAATCAATGATAATATTTTATTATATAATATAATTACATAAATTAGAAATAATTATTAAAAAATTACACTTTTTATTTTTTTTGTCTAACATTAAAATCATGTATATGAAAATTAAATAATTTTAATTATAAACATAATAAATATTTTTATTATTTTATTAGTTTTTCTCATAAAATAAAGAAATAATTAAAATAATTAATATTTTAAATTTTAAGTGATAAATAAAAAATTAAAAAATAATATATAT
>CATIWR010033440.1:0-10365 GCA_949677035.1 Omphalea diandra
TGACTTAGTAAAATACCCAATTGAGAGATTGGGGAGTGGACGTAAGGATTGTTTTGCCCGAACCACTATAAAATCTTTGAGTCCTTACTATTCTTTCTTCTTCTCTTCATCTTTATTTTAAATTTTTATACACCAATTCAACCCCCCTTCTTGGTGCCTAGGGACAACAAAATCTTAAGTATGAAACTACTCCCCCTCAATCTATACTCCCCCTTAGTTACTCTAATAAGACTAATAAGACCAATTTTAATCTCCCCCTTTTTGTATGTTCCCTCTTTAGTATATTCAATCAATTATCTCTCCCCCTTTGTCAAGATCAAAAAGAGAGGAATAGGAGGGAATAAGAGAGAGAATAGGGAATACGAAAGGGAATGATCATAAACTTGTTAATTGTACAAACTCAAATTATAATAGCAAACATAAGTAATTTTGCACAAACGATCACAATATGTCACATAAGAAGATAAATGGATGAAACAAAAATGCAAAATAATTCAAACATTTAAAGATGCTTGTACACACAAACTAGGCCTAGAAATATAAGAATTGTCATATATAGCCCTAGTATCTATTTTGATTTGAACATTTGAAATGTAGAAAACCTCAAATGCAAAATGAATTGATTCAACTTAATTAATATATAATCAATCAATCAAATCAAATCAAACATGTCAACACATAGATATATCAAGTAATAAAACTCCCCCTAAATGTATGCATAAATATATTAAGTTAAAAATATAAGGGATAAGAGATATATTACAAGTTTAGTATTAATGCCTTGATACCAAATAACCATTTGAAACTTTTATTCCTTCTTCATTAGCAATCTCCATTCACCTTTAGATTTTCTATGATGAGAATTTGGTGAAGGAGTCCCCATCCTGCAATATCAAACACTTTATTTTGGTACCCAAACATACTTGGGTCCTTGGGGGTTAGTCTTGGAAGGGTCCTCTAATTTGAGGTGTGCCTTCCTAATGTGGCAAAATACATTGATATACCCATATCTCAAGCAATAATGACATTGGAGCTTATACTTATGAGTCTTTCTCCTATGCACAATCTTAGTATGAGTAGGGGGCCTTCCCATATTTTGGTTATGAAAGTGTATGCAAGTGCATGAGTGATTTAGAGAAGAAGAGAATTTTTTGTGTTTGTGTGTTTGAACATGCTTCTTCTTATAAATGTAAGCATAATTTACTCTTTGAGCCTTAGCTTTTGAGCCTTAGAGGGGTTTTCATTTGCCCTTAGGCATAGGTGGTTTAATGCTAAGGGCACCTCTCTTCCCGATGACCTCAATACTTGAAGTTTGAGGTGTTAATGTTCTAATGAATGTAGTGGGTGAAGAAGTAGATGTAGAGGCTCCATTGAAGCCTAGGCCATGTCTAACTAAAGAAGGTCTTTGAGATACAATCAGTGTATCCAAAACTTCTTTCCCCTTATGAAATTTAGAGATGGAGTTTCTAAGTTCTATAATTTCATCCTTTAAAGAATCATTTTCCTTTCTCAAAGAGTTAAGGAAGGATGAAGACTTAGAAAGACTCTTTATAGACCTTTTGAATTCTTCATTAGAAGTCATCAATTCATTTACAAGATTGTTCAAGAATTTAAATTCATCCTCTAACTTAGAACATTTTTTCTTGTAATTTTTCATTTGTGACTTATATTTGTCATATTTCAAAGCAAAAGCTTCTAAAAGCTCATTATCTATATCATCAAATGCATCATAGTCTTCATAAGAGTGTGGAGAAGTACTTACCTCTTTGGAGAAGTCCTCTTGAGCCACAAAGCAAAACTTTGCTACTTCATCTCCATCTTCATCTTCATCACTTGAATCATCATCCCAAGTAGCCTTAAAGGACTTCTTCTTTTCCTTGTGAAGATAAAAAGATGACTTTCTTTGAATTCTTCTTTCTCTTCTCCTTTTCATCAACTCTTTAGTCCTTCTTGATATTTTGGCAAGCTCTTTTTCTTCTTTATCACTTTCATTTGAGTCACTTGAGCTTGATAATCTTCTTGAGTTTTGAAGGCCAGAGCTTTCTTCTCCTCTTTGTGTTTTTGTTCTCTTAGCTTTTTCATCTTTTTTGAGAGCCATCTCATGAGTGAGAAGCTTACCAATGAGGACATCGATTGACACTTTCCCAATCTCTAGATTAGACTCTTGAATGTAGTATATTCTTACACCAAATGTATTTAATAGAAGAGATTTGAGGATTTTAGTATTTACCTTATAGTTGGTAAGAGTCCTTCCAAACTTTTTCATGTTTGTGATAATATATAGGAGTCTATTTGTCATTTCAATGATGCTTTCATGGTCTTTCATCATGAAGAACTCCTACTTTGTCACATAAATCTCCAACCTGCTTGATTTCATAAGAGTTGTGCCCTCATAATAGTTTTCTAGTGCTTTCCATATGACATGTGCAGTTTGGCAATGTTGGACTCTTTCAGTTTCTTCTTTTGACATGGAGCTTAGGAGAATAGCCATTGCCTTCTTGTTCTTCCCATTTGTCTTTCTTTATGCTTCACTCCATTCTTCTTTTCTTTGTTGGAGGCTTCCACTATTTAAGAATATAATCCCATAAGTTGATGAGATCGCTATCAAGATAGATCTCCATTTTATGCTTCCAAAGAGCATAATCATTGCCATTAAAGTGGGGATTAAGATGAGAGTGAACTCCTTCTTGTGCCATTGATCTTTCTCACACAATTAAGGCTTGAATTGAGACTTGGTTTTGATACCAATTGTTGACCCTAGAGCACCAAAAAAGGGGGGGAGGGGGTTAAATTGGTGGCAAATTTGAAGTTTTCATTTTAGAAGAAGCACACAAGAATGAAAGATTTAGAGAAAGGGTAGGAGAAGAATGAACACAAGAGTTTTATAATGGTTCGGGTATCAACTAACCCTACATCCACTTTCCAATTCACCAATTGGGTATTTTACTCAATTTCTACTATTTTACAACACTCAACTTAGTGTTTAGGCTCAAACTAAACCTTACAAGTGTTTTTCCAAGGCTCACACTCAACCTAGTGTTTAGGCTTACACCAAACCTTATAAGTTTTTTTCAAGGCTCACACTTAACCTCTACAAGAGTTTTGCAGCTAGGCTAACTATCAAACCTAAACAAGAGTTTTCTATTCAAGGGCTCACTCTCAAACTCAACACAAGGTGTTTGAAGCTCACATCAAACTATGTACAAAGAAATAAGGAATTAAAGTAGAGAATTAATTTTGCAAGAGTTTTGGCACTACCAATTGTTCTTCTCTTGCATTAACGTCAGTTTGGTGGAGTATTTATAGCCCACATCCACCAAAGAGACCTTACTTTAAAACTATAAACAAATCTCCAAGATGTGCTAGGCAGATATAACATTCAATGCTTGTCAGGCGAAAGTCGTGGTCGCTACTACCTTTTTGCGGTCGCAAATTTCTAATTGTGGCTGAAAATCCCGTTTGTGTCTAACAGCTAGTCCATGTGTCATCTTTCCGTTGGTCATCTAGGAGAATATAGTCGTTGTGTTCTAATTGCTCATAAAAGTCGCAGTCGCAATTCTTCTTTGTACAGGGCGCGACTCAGGATGCAAATCTTCTGTTTGAAAGACAATCTTCTTCTTCTTGAATCGCCGTCGCTACCATTAATGTTGCTTTCGTGAATTTTGTTCTCCAACGGATACTCAAGACATTTGGCATGCTATGATTGTGGACTTGATTCCCTCTTCAATCACTTTGCAAGTCGCGGTTGAGACTGAGGCGTGACACATATCGCGAATTCCTCTGTGATTCAACCAAGACTCATTCAGCTGATTCGTGGTTACGAATTCGCCCGCGAATTCCTTTTACCTAGCTCCATCAATTCCTATAACAGTGTCGCTATTGAGACTTAGGAGATACTGACCGCGAATTTCTTTGTTCTTCTAAAAGATGAAGATTTTGACTTCTATTGAAGATAACTCTTATAAATTGTAAAAACAACACTTAAAATTGACATTAGAGCTTTTAATCTATATTGTCAAGATCAAAAGAGAGCTTTGACTTAGGTTTGAATAACTTAGTCTAATAATCTCTCACTTTTTGATTTTGACAATCTAGATTGAATATGCAAAGGACAAATCTAATGATTATGCATGTCAGGATCAAAAGAGAGTTTTGACTTAGGTTTGAATAACCTAGTCTAACACTTAGAATTATTAAAATTTTCTTAAAAAATTAGAAAAATATCAATTTCGTATAATTATTATAATTTTCTTAGATATCAGGCAATAATTCTATCTTGCTACTCCTAATGCCCTCTTAAAAAACACTAAAGATTAGAATTTTTCTTCAATTTCATATACTTATTAGAATTTTTAAAATTATTAGAATTTTCTTAAAAACTACTAAAAATAGGAAAAATCTCTGATTTTGTATAATTATTATAATTTTCTATGAGACTGGACAATAATTTAATGAAATTGCTATTCGCAATGCATCCATCGACTAAATTCTTAAAAAACACTAAAAATTAGAAAAATTTTTAATTTCATATACTCATTAGAATTCTTAAAATTATTAGAATTTTTTTATTAATACTAAGAATTCGAAAAATCTCCACTTTCTTAAACTTATTAGAATTCTTAAAATTATTTTAATGGATCGTAAATTCATATAATTTTTTGAAGTCTTAAAATTATTAGAATTTTCATAATATACACTTAAAATTAGAAAAATCTTTAACTTCATATAATCAATAGATTTCTTAAAATTAGTATAATTTTCTTAATATAATTATTAGAATTCTTAACATTATTAGAATTTTCTTAATGAATAAAAAATTAGAAAAATCATTGATTTCAAATAATTATTATAATTTTCTTCATGACCAATTAAAATTTTATTTGATTGATATTCTTGATGCCCTAATTATTTAAATTATTCGAAAAATACTTTAACAATATGAAAATCTCTGAATTCGTATAATTTTTGAATATTTAAAATTATGAGAATTTTCTTAATAAACACTAAAAATTATAAAATCTTCAATTTCATATACTTATTATAATCTTTAAAATTATTATAATTTTTTAATACATACTTAAAATTAAAAAATTATCGATTTCATATAATTATTATAATTTTCTTTGCGAACAAAATTCTATCGATTAATATTCACAATGTGCTAATTGATTAAAGTATTAGAAAAATACTTCAAAAATATAAAAATCTCCCAATTTGTATAATTATTTGAATTCTTGAAATTATTACAATTTTCTTAATAAACACCAAAAATTAAAAAAAAATCTCTAATTTCATGTACTTATTAAAATTTTTAAAATTATTATAATTTCTTAATACAAACTTAAAATTAGGAAAATTGCCGATTTCATATAATTATTATAATTCATTTCGCAATAAGATATAATTAAATCATATTGATACTTGCGATGCCTTAATTATTTAAATTATTAAAAGAACACTTCAACAATATGAAAAATTTCCAATTCATATAATTTTTTGAATTTTTAAAATTATTAAAGTTTTTAATAAACACTTAAAATTAGAAAATTTCTGATTTCATATACTTATTATAATCCTTAAAATTATTATAATTTTCTTAATACACATTTAAAATTAGAAATATCACTGATTTCATATAATTATCATAATTTTCTTCGCTACCGGATATAGTTCTATCGGATTGATACTCGCAATTCCCTAATTGCTAATTTATTAAAAAAATGCTCCAACAATATAAAATTTTCTAATTCATATAATTTTTTGAAGTCTTAAAGTATTGAAATCTTCTTAATAAACACTAAAATTAGAAAAATCTATGATTTCATATAATTATTAGATTTCTTAAAATTATTATAATTTTCTTAGTACACACTTAAAATTGGAAAAATCTCTAATTTCATTTAGTTGTTATAATTTTTTTCACGATGCCCAAGTCACTGAAAATATTAAAAAAAAATACTTCAACAATATGACAATCCCTAAATTCATATAATTTTTTGGAGTCTTAAAATTATTAGCATTTTCCTAATAAACACTTAAAATTAAAAAGATTCCCGATTTTGTATAATTATTTGGATTTATTAAAATAATTATAATTTTCTCAATTCATATTTAAAATTAAAAAAATCTCCAATTTCGTTTAGTTGTTATACTTTTCTCAGTAATGTTCTAATCACCTAAATTATTAAAAAAAACACTTCAACAATATGAAATCTTCGAATTCGTATAATTTCATCAAAATGTTCAAACAGGCCTACTTATAAGTTCAATGGTTGTGTTAATCTTCCATTGCCAAAAAAGTTTCTATTGATTTTAATTTTTAATGTTAAAATTTTACAATAAGAGTTTAAAAGAAAATACCATATAGTATTATTCTTCAAAAAAAAAAAATCATTTATTACTGCTCATAAACAATAAAAATTTAAAATTATACAACAATGGAGGAAATTGACTTAAAAAAACAGGAAACTCATGCAAAAAAAAAAAAAAAAAAGAATTAGTTTATAAAGGGAAATGATATTCTATTTTTCTCTCATAAAGTTTTCTCCAATACTTATAAGAGTATCATTGTCTTTATATACTATTGATCCACATTAAAATCTGATCAATCGATCCCTATACCATTTTTAAATTTAATTTAATCTTAAAACATGTAAAAATGGAGTACCTACCATTGCTGTTTCAATGAAGGTTTCCTGGTTAGAGACATGCGCATGGGAGGATCAATGACATATCACCTATGGTTGATTTTTGACCAGGTATCAAATGGCGAAAGGTTGCGGTACAACAAATTAACCATATCAAGGGCCCTAGTTTTTTCCGTGGGCCACAGATAAGGCTTTCTACTGTTTGTTCTGTTATGGTGTCATATATTATAGGTTAGTCTTTTTGGGATGGAATACGAAAACTGCCATTTTAAAAGGATTTTTTTCAATTATTGCAAAAAAAAAAAAAGATATAGCAACACCAGGAGCAATGGCTACAGTACCATCGCTCTTAAGACAGCATTTGTTTTTTTTTTTTTATATATAATTAGACACAAAATTTATTCGTTTTGAAGTTTATTTTCTCAAATTTTCAATTTAATTTTGTATTTTTATGGTTCACGTTTTGTGTTTGTAAAAATTTTTTGAGAAAAATATAATTCTGAAGTTTATTTTCTCAATTTTTCAATTTAATTTTGTATTTTTATGGTTCACATTTTGTATTTGTAAAATTTTTTTGAGAAAAATATAATTATGATCATAACAGAAATCAAACTAAATCATATTTATCTTATTTTTTCAAATACATAATTTTTTCACTCTATATATAAAATTTCTTCATTCATTTTTTTTATTTTCTATACATTTTTAAATAAAGTTTATCTCTAAAAAATAAAAATTCAAACTGTATTTCCCTTAAGGTTGTACTTAACAATCACGAGGAGTTATATATGACTTAATGTATACGAACATCCTAGGCATGGGAGGGGAAAAGTTCTTGGACTTGCACTTATAAGAATGCTTTTATCTAATACTCGTTAATACTGAAATTTTAAACTTATTTTATGAAACTTACAATCAAATTTTTAATTTTTTAATAAAAAATTGCACTTCATTTGATAATAAATTCTTATATATCATTTTAAAAATTTTATATTTTATTTTAAATGATTTTATTCTTTTGAAACTCAGAAAGAGATTGAAAATTATAACTATATATTTTTTGGACAGAAACGAAATTAAATCACTTAGAATAAAATACAATCATTTCCAAATGATGCATAAAAATTTAAAATATATCAAAAATTAAAAAAATCTGCAATTTTAAATCTCATCAAAAGTAGAAAAAATATTATGTGAATTTTATGAAATAAATTTAAAAATTAATAATTTTTTAAAAATAAAAATAGATAATTTTAATGAAAATAAATGAAAAATTGAATGATTGTATCTCGAATTAATGTCACTTATTACCCATTTGGGTAACAGGCTTAACGTACGGAAGCAAAAAGACAAGAAAATTGAAATATTTGCATATGATTTTCAGATTGGAAAAACCATATAGTGGACATTTGGTTGGCATAGAGAGAGAATCAAAAAGAAAAATGCAGGTGCGACCTGACACATAATCATTTGAGACAAAGAAAATTAAGATGATTGGATGGTAGTAGCCATTCTACCTTACCCTACTTACTTTATGACTATAAATTTCTGAAAAAATTGCTTAGTAATTTGAGGCTTCACCAGTACTGTAATCCCTCCTTTTATTATTATTATTATTTTTTTTGCAGCCAAGATGAAATGATTCAAATAAAAAATAAATCCACCTAGCTACCACTACATGTCATCAAATGATAGTACATCTCATAAACGTTCGGTTTGTAAATTAGGATGAGAGCTGATATGTAATAATGATGTTGTATTTTACGTTATTTTTTGGTGATGTTTTTAATAAATTTTAATAAAATTTGATTAGATATTGATTAAACTCTATATTCGACAATATAAATTTTTATATCTATTTTATTTATTATTTGTAACTATATATTAATTTTGATAACAACTAAATATGACATTATTTTGACACTATTATTATTAGGACTGTGTTTTATTCTCTAAATTTAATGTATACTTACAAAAATAAATAAAATAAATATAAAATTTAATGTCATTGAATGTAGAATTTGATCAATATCTAATCATTTTATTCAAAATTAAAAAAACAGGTGTCAAACATGAGGCAAGGTGCAATGTGCTATTCATGCGGACGACTTGTGCGATCTAACAATTTCCTTATATTCATATATTATTTTTATGTCTGCATATATATATATATATATATATATATATATATATATATATATATATATATGAAAGACTATGCGCATGCCAAACCTTGTATGATGATATTTGCCTAGTGCAAATTTTCTTTTTTTTTTTGTAAATAAAAAAAAAAGAAAAAAGAACACCTGTTAGCCGTTGATCTCAATTGAGAATAAAGTATTAGTCCTGTCGGAAACAGTGCAATTCTTAGTCAGCGATGGAAACTGCAAAGAATTAACCCACCAACCTTAAGAAAAATTAAAGCAGGAACAGATTTGTGACACCAACAACTGCATTAGTGGCATTATCTAATGTTTGAAGAGGAATGAATTTCTCCTTTATAATTCCTTTTTTAAAGAAAAAGAAAGAAATGGAGCAATTAATAGGTATACTTTCTCAACCAAAATAGAAACCTAAACTCTCATTTACATCTGTAAGATAACTGAAACCGTTACTGGAACTAGTCCAGAAAAAGCTTCAACCATCAAGCATAAAAAATGCTCATGAAAAAAAAGAGAACGAAGAAGAAAATGAAAGATAATAGGCAAGAAAGCAAATAGAAAGGAGGGAAGGAAAAATCCTCGTCGTTGAAATAGAATTCAAGCTTACTGACTTTGGTAGTAACTTATCTGTTGTGTAGAGGATTTGGTCCTGTATAGATTTTCCTCTTTTCAGGACCAAAATTTTCATCACAACCTTTATGTGCATTTCCTTTGAAGGCACTACTGGCAGGAGGAGAACTGAGTTGAACAGAGGAACTAGACCCACCTTTGAATCTACTAAATTTTCCATACCCAACAGCAAAACATGGAGTTTCCAACTGTGACATTATCAACAGAAGAAGAGATACGCAAGTCAGCTCTCTTTTTAGACCCATCTGCTTCTTGCTTGGAACCCAATTCATGGCATGGAATGCAACTTTTTAATAAAAGTTTTCTTCTTGTCTCAGTCTTTCAAGAACCTGAGGTAAGTGAGGTATGAGTTGGAATTGCTTCTTTTTTTTTCTTTCTTTTTGGGTTCTGATATCAAGAAACTTTTTGGTTGTTTGTTTAGTAGCCTTTAGCCTAGGAATTTGAAGATGGGGCAAGTCAATATAAGGTGAGAGTCAGAATGCATAGGATTTGCTGCTTTGATTTGTTTTCAAATATAGAGGATAGGTTTCAGCGAGGGTGTTACTGGAAACTTATTGACATCGTTGCTTATTTCAGAGCCTAAAGTCTGCTGGCTCTCTGTGTAATTGTGAGAGAGATCAATTTCCAAACCTGAAAATGAAAGCTTCTGAAGGTCCCTTCTAAGACTTTCAGCTTTTCTTTGGGTTGTGAGATTTGATCTTTTACTTGGGTTGGATTTCTTTATGAAAGAGGGTCTTAATGTTACTGGCTAGTATGGATGAAAGATAATATCCTTCAACATTATATATAGACTATATAACAAGGCTTAGCATCTCGAAAATGAAATCGAAAAATATCAAACTTAAAATAATAATTGAACACTATTAATATCAAATTGAATTAAATCAAATAAATTTGTATTATTATAGTTTGATATCATTGCTTTA
>CATIWR010033447.1:0-10853 GCA_949677035.1 Omphalea diandra
ATTAAATTCTCTTCTTGAGTTCTTGAGTGGACTTGGTGAGATTGTTGAGTGAAGGCTTAATAATTTCACAAACTTGTTAATTCTGATCTTAAATTGGCTTAGTTGATTTAGGATTTGGGTTAACGCAACTTTGAATCTTTATAACTTAGGTTGTTAGAAATAAGTTTTCTAGAGGTCTAGTTGGGATTTGAAGATCAAAACTCCAATACTTGTTTTGATAGATCTGGGCAACTATTCTCAAGCATACGGGTAAGGAATCTAATCCAACCTTGTTCGTATCACTCTATGAATTCGCCCATCACATTCAAGGTATGTGTGCCTCTCTTTGCATTGATAACAATCACCGCGGTAGCTAAGAATGGTCTTCCAAGAATCAAAGATGTGTCTACATCCTCATCCATGTTTAAAATAATGAAATCTACTAGAATTTAGAATTTCCCCATTCATATAAGAACATTTTCTTTCGCTCTAATTGGGTGTTTGATATAATGATTCACTAATTGCAAAGTAACCATTATTGGTTAGATTTCATAAAGATTTAATTTCCTGCAAACAGAAAGAGACATTAAACTAATGCTTGCACCCAAATCACAGAGTGATCTATCAAATTTGCAATCTAAAATTTAACAAGGAATGAAAGAACTCCTTAGATCCTTAAGCTTAGGTGGAAGCTTATTTTGAATTATAACACTGCACTCCTCTGAAAGAGTGATTGTCTCAAATTGCTCTAGCTTTCTTTTGTTGGACAAAGGATCCTTGAGAAATTTTACATATGTGGGCATTTGTACTAACCCCTTGACAAATGGAATGTTAATGTGAAGCTAATTAAACATCTCTAAAAACTTGGCATATTGCTTATCTAGTTCTGTTTTTGCAACATTTGAGGAAAAGGAATAGGTGGAACATATAGTTTAACTGGTGTAGACTTACTTCCTTCTTTCTTCTTATCTTCTTCCATCTTATGATCACTATCTGAACTGATTTTTATTACTACCCCCTCAATTTCAAGTTTTATAGTCTTTGAGTTTTTAAGTATTTCTAACATTTTTAGGGCAACCTTTTCCTTTTCATCTGTATTTTTATGTAGAGGGTTGAGTATCTCCATACCACTTCCTCAAAGTTAGTGCTTTAGATTATTCCCTTGGATTGATTTCAGTCTTGGTTGACAATGTACCTTGTGATCTAACACCAAAATTATCTACCAATTGTACAATTTACACCTCTAAATTCATTTTATGTTGCTCTTTTTGGTTCATCCTCAACTCTAGCTTATCCACCTTGTCTGACTTTATTTCCACCTTCTCAATCTTTTTAATTAGGAATTTTTGCATATCCTATGACTATTTATCCTCTTGTTGATTATATTGGCCCATAGGTACACCCCCTTATTATCCTTAAGAAAACACAGGAGGATGAGAAGGTTTGAGATGATTGGTTTAGTAGTTCCATGAAAAGTTAGGGTGATTCCTCCACATCATATTATAGGTGTTGGAATAGGGATTATAAGGCTTCCTGTTGAGGTTACTTGTATAATGTACAAGCTCGAAAGAATTTTGAGTAAAAAGACTACCTACTTGACTTTCAATACTTAAGTGTCCTTCACCATACCATTCATAACTCATCATTTATGTGTTAATAGCATGCACACTCACCCCATTAAGTTTCTTTGCAAAGGCATCCACTTTAGCATTAAACATGGTTTAAGCATCAATATCATGGATACTTGTAACCTTCTTATTGACTCCTTTTTTTACCCATTGGTAATAGTTCAAAGCCATTTCTTCCTATAAAGCATAAGCATCATCAGTTGATTTTTCAATTAATGCACCTCCAGCTGCAACATCAAAGGTAATACGCATCGAATGATTAAATCCATTGTAAAGTGTTTGGACTAAGAACTAGTTTGGCAAGCTATAATATGGGCATCTCCTCTGTAACTCCTTAAATCTCTCCCATGCTTCATACAATGTCTCAACTGGTTCTTGCTGAAAACTTGTAATTGCTTATCTCATTTGTGCAATTTTTCTCGGTGGAAAATATTTTACTAAGAACGCTTGAGACAATGCAGCCCACGTAACAAATAAAGATTATTACTATAGGCCCTCAATTTTTAGCTGAAAATGAATTGCTTTAAACTAATAAAAGGAATATGTTAGGTTAATTAGATGACTTGATTGTAGCTAGGATCTTTAACCATTTTACCTTAAATTTAAAACTATATGTGGTTCTACGTCTGAGCCTAAATAGCTGTAAAGTCAAAAGAAGATGGTTAAAATGAATTGTATGGCTACGTAGAAGCGAAACACTTTTAAATAACATTTTAGACAAAATATTAACATAACCCTTGTCTAGTTTTTAGAAAGTATGTTACCACCATTTTTTTGATGATTTAACCATGTATGTAGAGGCTTATGGTAGGGGGATTTCATAAAGCCCATAATCCTCTACTAATTTTTTTTTGGCTTTTTGATTATGACTATGAGGGAGGTCTACCACCATTTTTATCTAGTTTAGTAGCTACTACATTAAGGTTTGTTAGCCTTTGTGCACCAAGAAGGGTTGAATTAGTTAGAAATTTAAATCTTTATAAGGAATGTGAATGATTTTAAGTTTAGAGAAATTAGTAGGAAAAGAAGCAATTAA
Organism: Omphalea diandra; assembly: GCA_949677035.1. Lineage (NCBI taxonomy): Eukaryota > Viridiplantae > Streptophyta > Magnoliopsida > Malpighiales > Euphorbiaceae > Omphalea > Omphalea diandra. The sequence goes on from CATIWR010033447.1 coordinate 2,644, forward strand.
AGAGATTTATAGTGGTTCGAGTGTTAAACAACCCTGCATCCACTCCCCATTTCTTCTAATTAAGTATTTCACTATCACTTAATGGTGTTTTACAAGCTCACACCTAACTTACACAATATTTTTTTTTTAAGGTTAACACATAACCTTTATAAGTATTTTTTTTAAGGCTCACACTTAATCTAATAAGAGTTTTTCTATATAAAGATCACTTTAAAATCTAGAACCAATGATGTTTAATGGCTCATACCTAACCTTTGCAACTTAAGTACAAAGAAATTAGGAGTAGAGAGTTGACAATTAAATTTACAAGAGTTTTGTCACAATAAATTGCTATTCTCTTGCATTTAAGATCATTTGGTGGAGTATTTATAGGTTTATACCACCAAAGAGCCATTGCAAACAACACTATTTCCAAATAGTTATTGCGAATTTAGAAAGGTTGGCCATTATCTTCAGTGTGAATTAGACTAGGCTTTAGAGTTCTTAGTTTTGTTAAAGTTGCGGCTGTTACCATAAATTGCAGTCATGACTTTGAATCCCCAATAGTCTCCTTGACATGTGGCTTTCTCTGGTTAAGTGTTTAGAATCCCTATAATAAAGTTTGAAGGTAGCGGTCGCAACCTCCACTGTTCCACTGATTATGAATCCAACTAGGCATTTTGTTCCTTAATTTTTTTATGTAGCAATCGCTACCTCTAAGTCTTAGTCACGACTTATGAGACATTTTCCATACTTTAACCTTTTTGTCTCTAATCTCTTCAATTCAACTTGCAATGAGTTCCTAACTTAGTTTCTGTAAGATCAACACTTAAATTTGGTATTATAACCTTTCAATCTATATTGGCAAGATAAAAAAAAAAAAAAGGTATGACTTAGGTTTAACCAACCTAGTCCAACAATCTTCCCCTTTTTGATTTTAACAATCTAGATTGAATATGCAAAGGATAATGAATCAAATATGCATACTTTTCAGTGTTTTAAGTGTTTTGAAGTCAATGTGACATTAATTTTATGATTTCTCTATGGATTAAATGTGATGTAAATACACTCCCCCTTCACCTGTATTGCCCCTTAATCAAATAAATAAATCCAATTTACTTATCATCCTTATCATCCTTTTTGCATATTAAGTTTAATTTTCTGTCCTCTTTTGTCAAGATGAAAAAGTGAGAAGATGGCAAATAAGGAGAGGGATTGTCCACAACTATGTCAATTGTACTAACTGAAGCAATAACAACAAACATAAATAATTTATACGATTGAACATAATGAAATCACATATCACTAGATGATAAATTAATAAAACACAAACCAAATGGAAATTTCATTACCATAAAACATAATTACACATAGGATAGTTCAAATATAAAAAGATGTTTGATCACACAAACTATGATTAGAAATCAAAAAATAAAAAGAAAAGAAATAAGGAAAGTAAGGATAAAAAATAAAATAAAAATAATGGAATTCTAAAAAGTTAAAGAGGAATCACTATCTTCAATAACATCATCATCTGCCTCTTCATTCTTTGGGTCATCCTCTTGGCCACTTCCTTAGGTTTGTTCTCTTTTTTGTTATTCATTTCCTTCCTCCTCTTGTGTGTCCTCTTCCTCTTATGTGTCATCTTCCTCTTGTTTGTCTTCCTCCTTAAAATCTGAGAGTTAATAGGGCTTTATTCCCATACTCTCTTATTGATCAATAATGTCACCATAAAGAAGAGTGAGGAGGTTGAATCTCCTCACCATCACCCTTAGGACTTTGTCTAACTTTTTATTAATGAAAGAGAGAGAAATAAGAATAAATTTGGTTTGTGATTTCACCTTAGGAATTTAAAGAGGGGCTTCTTATTCTTGAACTCCTTCTTTTCAATCACCAACCTCTTTCTCTTGGAGATTTGAGATGCTATTATTTCTTTGCACCCTTGAGCCCTTAATAAATAGTCGTAAGTCTTAAGGTTGATGGTTTTGGCATGGATCAAATAATTAAGATCAAGGAAGCTAGAGTTTAGGAGATATTTCTTTGTAAGAAAGGCTTCATTCTCTTCATTGAGGGCTCCCATATAATGAACGATTACAGTGATATAGGAGAGAAGAAGAAATTAGGACTTTGTTTTAGTACTTATATGAACTAATTGGTCTATAAAATAATGGCCAGCTTGGATTGGTTTGTTAGTGATGAGGTAATAAACAAAAGTAAGGTCCTTTTGTGGGACCTTTTGACTTCCATCTCCTTTAGCAGAAATGGAAAAGGAATTGATTCAGTGTAATAAGAGCCAATAAGGGGGGGTTTCGATGTGTTTAGCAAGGGACTTTTTAGGATCATGTTTGATCTTAATGGAGATTTGACTCCAAAAACCAGAATAGTCAGTATAGAGGGAGGAAATGTTAAAAAGAACCCTATCCTCAGTTTGGAAATTGAACAAAGTGCAAAGTTGCTCACAGGTGATGTAATATTATTCCCCAAAACATCGAAAAAGTAAGCCATACATAACAACTTTGGATTTTGTGTGTTCTTCGCTTTCATCGAGCACATGATTTATGAACAATTTCTTCATAATTGGGCTCATCACAGAATATAAATTCCACCCATCCCAAGTGTGCAAGATGATCCTTGATCTCGTTACTGATGTTTAAGGAGGTGAGAAGAAATTTAAATGGAATCTTATTGGCTTGGATGATTTCATTTCTATTTGCTTTGAATCTTGCCTTTTCCTCTTTGGTTATCCCTTGCATGAGGTGTAGAGGAAGGCCTTGTGGTAATAAGGTTTTGGCAATCCCTTTGCCTTTGTCTATTTTGGATGATTTTTTAGGTGCCACTTGAGAGATTGATGGAAGAGAAAGTGAGGGAAATGAATGAGAAATGTTAAAAGGGCTTTAAATAGGTAGAAAAAGCATGTGAGTGGACAAAAAATAGTTTAAAAATCATTGAATGAGGGAGTTGCAACATTTAGAATATGAATGGTTATTACCTAATGGTTACATGTAAGTCATGATCGCTATTTGCTATAGTGATTGCGAATTATAAAATCTTTAAGTAATAGACAAAAATCCTTGAAAAGTGTGAAGATAATCATCAAGGATTTTGAAATTCAAAATTTTATGGTGGCGACTTTAGATTGTAGGCACAAATTGAAAAGAGTTTGGAAAATGAAGCTAGCTTGTAAGTTGCGATCATGACTTATAGTCTTAGTCACTAATTAGAAGCCACTTTTGAAAAACAACTTAAAATGAAATTTTAAACAAATGACCCATAACTAGTGTGATCAAGTTGATATTTTAATGACCAATTCTTATAATTGAACATAGAAAGGCTTAAGTGCACATTGAATTAATTCATCTAACACATCAATCAAACATATATCCATTGAGCACATCAATAATTCAAAAATGTATATCAATCAATATCATATGCATATAATGACATCCATTTTCACCCTGTGGAGCTTCCATCATGTATCCTATGTTCTCTCTTGATGAAGTTCATCTTTTCTTCATTAAGGGGTTTAGTAAAAATTTCTGCAAGTTGGTTATTAGTGTCAATGAACTTTAGCACCACATTACCATTTTGCATATGATGTCTAAGAAAATAATGCGTAATGTCAATGTGTTTGCTTCTTGAGTGTTGGATGAGATTCTTTAAAGGATTTAATAAACTTGTGTTGTCACATTTGATGAGAATGTGATTAACATCTTTGCCATAATCTTTGAGTTGTTGTTTCAACTAAAGAACTTGGGTGACATAACAACCTATCACCATAAATTCCACTTTGATGGTAGATAAGATAACTAAAATTTACTTCTTACTAAACCAAGTGTTGACCTAGTGCACCAAAAAGAGGGCTTGAATTAGTGGCTGATTGAAAATTAAAAATTAAGTTAAAGTGTTTAGGAAGTTAAAAAGGAGAAGAAAAAAATTCAACATAAAAGGTTTACAGTGGTTCGGGTGTTAACAAACCATACGTCCACTCCTTAATTCTTCACAATTAGGTGTTTCACTCAATTAAACTGGCGTTTTCAAGCTCATACCAAACTTATACAACTTGTGTTTTATGGCTCACACAAAACCCCTTACAACCTTGTGTTTTTAGGCTCACACAAAAACCTCTCATAAGTGTTTTAGATAGGCTCATACTTCAACCTCTTATAAGAGTTTTAGAATCTAGGCTAACTTTCAACCTCTTACAAAGGTGTTTATTGCTCACACCAAACATTCAACAACACATAAAAAAGAATAAAAGAATGAGTAGCAAATTGGCAAGAGTTTGGTTATAATTAATTAAATTCTCTTGCATTTACATTAGTTTGGTGAAGTATTTATAACCCACATCCACCAAAGATATGTTACTCAAAAACTATCTCCAAATCTCTAAATTGTGTTAGGCAGATTTTGCATTGAATGCTTATCAGGCAAAAGTCGTGGTTGCTGCTCTTATTTCGTGGTCGAGAATTTTTTATTTGCACTAAGGAGCTTAAAATCATGGCAGAGAACCCTGTTTGTATCTAACGACTAGTCCACATGTCCTTTATCCATTAGTTGTTAAAGAAATATAGTCGTTGTGTTCAACCTACTACTTTAAAGTCACTGTCGCGAGTTAGCTTCGTCTTAGGCATGATTGAGACTGAAATTCCTTTGTTTGGTGTCAAAACTTCAATTTCTTGAATTGTGGTTACAACCAAATATTCACCCTTGCGATTTTTGATTTTCAACGGTTGCCTTGTACACTTGGCGTGCTGTGGCTGTGGTTTTGGTTCCCTCATTTGTCATTATGAAATTCGCGGTCGCTGCCTCATACGCGAATGCCACCGCAAATTCCTCTGCGATTCAACCAAGGCTCCTTCAGCTGAGTCGTGGCTGCAAATTCGTCTGCGAATTCCTCTGACCTAACTCCATCCATTCTCATAGTAATGTCGTGATTGCGATTTAGGGGTACCGACCGTGCATTTGGGTGTTCTTTTAAAAGATAGAGATTTTTTCTTTCATCCAATTTCTAATGAGAATAACTCTTACAAATTGTAAAACAATACTTGAACAAAGCATTAGACCCGATCAATCTCTATTGTCAAGATCAAAAGAGGCTTATGACATAGGTTTAACTAACCTAGTCCAATAATCTTCCCCTTTTTGACTTTGACAAATTAGATTGATCCTAAAGAAAAAATAAATGCATGAGTTGTAAAGTTGTGATGGTCCATGATAAGATGATCAAAGAATCCTAGTCCAAGATCAAATAATTCTAAGTATAAGATTCCAAGTTAGAACTTGCTTCCCTTAACTTATGCTTTTCTTATGCACAATACTCACTTTCTTTCAATATGCTACTCTTTCCCCCTTTGGCAAGATCAAGAAGAGGGTAAAGAGTTAAAAAATGAAAGAGATGCATAAATTGAGATTAAATAATCATATAGAACAAAACAACACAGATAACATATAGATTGCAATCACATAAGATATAAGACATTGAATTACAAAAACAAACACTTTTATTTATATAATAATTTGTGGGATCAACAGATTTTACATCAAGAACTTAAAAATAAAATAGAAAAAGAAATGAAAACCCTAATGGCAATCTAAAAGATAGGAGAACCGTCATCATCTCCAAAATCATCTAGGTCTTCATTATCTTCTCCACCCTCAGCTTCATCACTCTCTTCAACCTCTTGGTTGTCCTTCTCTTCTGGTGTGTCCTCCCAATCCTCAAAATCTGGAAGATGGTAGGGAGGAGCACTTACTTTCTCCTGTAAGTCCACCAAGTCACTGTGTAAGTGGGAAAAGAGGATAAATTGTCTCTTCATCATCCTCATCATTTGTCCAATTTCTTATTAATGAAGGCAAGATATATTTTGGTTTTGGGCTTAAGTTTGGGAGGTGGAGTAGGTTGGTCTCCCTCTTCAATGACAAACCTTTTTCTTTTAGAGGCTTAGGAAGATCTAGTTTCTTAGCTCCAAAAGTACCCAAAGTATATATGTGAGAATCAGGGTGAATGGTTTTTGCATTGATGAGGTAGGGGAGGTCCAAAAAATTTAGGGAAGGGAAAAGTTTCTTAGTGAGGAATTTTTCATTTTCCTAATTAACAACACCCACAAATCTGTAACAGTTACATGAAAAGGGAGAAGAAACTGACTCTTGGACTTGGTGGTCATGTGAATCAACTAATCCATAAGATAGTGACCAATTTGAATGGGTTTGTTTTTTATAAGGCAGAAAAGGAAAGCACGATCCTTTTGGGATACCTTTTAATTACCATCGCCTTTTGCATGAACGGAGAAGCTGATGATACGATGAAGTAACCAAAAAGGGAGGGCTCAGATATATTTAGCTAAGAAGGTTTTAGGGTAATGTTTGGTCTCGATGGAAATTTTGGACTGAAATTCATAATATATGACATCAGGCACGAAAATGATAAATGAAATGTCATCTCCAACTTGAATATTGAATAGATTAGAAAGTTGTTCGAAAATGATGAAAAATGGGTCCCCAAAAGTTTGAAATGCTAACCCGTATTGGTTGGTGTGAGATTTTACTGTTTGACTTAGAGTCACAGTACATATGAATTCTCGCGCGATTTCCTCATATCCAGGATAATCACAAAAAAAGAATTCATTCCACCCCAAGTTTGAAAGAAATGTATGGATCTCGTCCTTGATTCCCTACGACTCAAGAAGGAATGTGGAAGGGATTTTGTTAGGTAGGATGATCTTGGAAGAATTCACTTTGTACTGATCTTTTTCTTCTTTCGTTATCCCTTTCATCAAGTGTAGTGCTGGTGGTCTAGAAGGCTCTGCCACTACCTTCTCTTTCTTTACTCTTGAAGCTTTCTTATGGGCCATTTGTGAATAAAGGAAGATTGGAAGGTTTTGAGATTAAAGAAGAAGAGAGATGAAGATATTAAGTAGAAATGAATAAAAACACTATTTGAGGGGTTTATATAGGTCATGAATGAGTGTAAAAATGGCTAAAAATGGTCAAAAATGAATTAAATGAAGGAGTGCAATCGGTTGGCAATCAAATCACTTAAATGTGTGGTAGCTACCTAATATCACGACTGCTAATTCTAAAAAATATGAGTAATAGATAAAAAATTCTCGAGAAACAACACGTTCAACGATCAAAAGATTCAAAATTTGAACAAATTCGCAGTGGGGATTGAAAGTCACAACTGTAAATTGACAGTTGACAGATGAATGATGAATGCTTGTAATTTGCGATCGTAAATTAAGGGATAACAACCGCGAATTACAAGTCTGAAAAGATAACTATGAAATGATAAGACTTGACTATCTAAACTGTGATCTGCTTAATTTATTGGTATCCAATTTATGCAAATTGGCATAGAGGGACACAATTGCATACAAAATTAAGACATCCAAAGAGATAAATATCACATATATCACACAAGGCAATCTTTTTAGCAAGGAATAATATAACAAATAAAAATTATATCAGCATGATATAATTTTTCACTTTAAGGAGCTTCCATCAAGCATTCCCAACTCTCTCTTAATGAAGTTCATCCTTTCTTCATTAAGAGGCTTTGTGAAAATATCTGCAAGTTAATGATTTATATATATAAATTCTAGCACAACATTACCATTTTGGACCTGATCTCTAGGAAAATGATGCCTAATGTCTATATATTTGCTCATTGAATATTGGTTGGAATTTTTGGAAAGATTTATTGCACTAGTGTTGTCACATTTGATGGGAATGTGATCAACAACTTTGCCAAAATCCTTTAATTGTTGTTTCATCTAAAGGACTTGGGTACAATAATAACCTGCAGCTACATATTCAGCTTCGATAATGGATAAGGTAATTGAAACCTACTTCTTACTAAACCAAGAAAGTAGACACACTCCCATAGATTGACAAGTTTTAGAAGTGCTCTTTCTATCTATAAGACTATTAGCATAATCCACATCTGAATAACCTATGAGGCTAAATGAAGAATCTCAAGGATACTATAAACCTAAATGCAATATGTCAAGTAAAAATTTAAAAATTTCTTTAACTGTATTTAAATGAGATTCTTTGGGATAAGATTGAAATCTAACACACATGCATCACTAAACATTATATTAGGTCTAGAAGTAGTAAGATAAAGTAGAAAACCGATCCTCGATATCTCTTTTCATCAACTGACTTACTCGATTCGTCCTTATCCAATTTGATGGTAGCTCTCATTGGTGTTTTTTCCACTTTTCATCCTT
>CATIWR010033448.1:0-39059 GCA_949677035.1 Omphalea diandra
AAAAAAAAAACAAATTATCCTCCAATGAAAAAAAAGGAGAAAAGGATGACGTGACATTGCAACATCGGGCGGTAAACTCAGGGCAGTCCAAAACATAAACCCTAAGCGGTAGAACCCGCAACTGGTCTGGTCTTGTCTTTCTTTCGTTTGCTCTTCGCGAAGTACAAAAGGTACAATTGTTCAGCATTCAATTTTCATTTAATAAGGGTTTTTTGAGTTCCAATCTCCGTTAGTTTTCTCGCAAAACTTCAGGAAAAGAATAAGAACCAAAGATTGCTTATCGGTTTCATTTGTTAATTTAGTATTATCAATAGTAGTACTGAAAGTTAATTCAAGACAATGATTCTATTTTCTCGTCATAAATTTCTTAATAAGATCCATTAATGAAAGAAAAGATTGGAACTTAAGGAGGAGGAAGCAGCCCAAATTGAATTTAAGAGGGTGTTTCGGATTTTTTACTTTAAGAGATTGATCGCTGTAGGCTATGTAGTCTTCTACAGAACATAATAGTAACAGAAGAATGATTTGAATGTATTGTCGGTATAGATGGTGTAATTTTGGATTTATTTTTCTAAGCTAATTCAAGAGAAGTGATCCCGAGGATTGTTGCATCGTATTCCAATGACTATAGTATAATTCCATTGCATGTTTGCATTCGCATCCCTTGTAAAAGCTTCAGCTATGGCATCAGATTCGCGAGACTCTATGGAGCAGCAGGAACCAATCCAGAAGTTGCAGATATACTCTAGCTGTAACACTGGAGTTACACCTTTTTGGAGAGGTCTCTTTCTTTCTGTCTCTCTCTAGAGTTATACGCAGATATATGCTACTTAACTTAACCCCATGCATTTATTTTGATGTTGGACAGACAAGTATGAAAGGGATGCTAAGAAGTATTGGGATATCTTCTACAAGCAGCATAAAGACAGAGTATGCTTCTTGGCTAGCCTATTAATGCGTTATAGTTTATGATTGAAATTATTAACTACCTTATATATTTATGTTTGGATGGTATGATGCACTGGCAATTGTTTAGTAGCTGCTATGTTCTGAGGTGCTTAACGTCATTTTTTTTTGCCTAAATTATAGTCATTTTGGTGGTGATGATTTTCATCTTGTTTCGTTTTATTTGTTTTATTTATTAGTTTTTCAAGGATCGGCATTACTTGGACAAGGAATGGGGCCAATATTTTACTGTGAGTATTTAGAAAAGGAAGAGGAAGAGAAATGGGTTTATCTGTAGTTATTGTTTGCTAATTCTGTAATCATGTAAATTTCTAACTTTATTAATCTGAGATTTTCAGGGAGCCGAGAGAAAAGTCATTCTAGAGGTAAAAGCAGTATAATCTCCTTGACATCATGTTTTCCCACTGTTTGGTTATTGATAACTAATGCTGATTAGCAGGTTGGTTGTGGAGCTGGGAACACCATCTTTCCTTTGGTCGCAACTTACCCTGATATTTTTGTTCATGCATGTGATTTCTCACCACGTGCTGTAAACTTGGTTAAGGTTTGTTTAATTGAGTTTGTATCATCTGATTAATTTCAAGTATTTATGTTTGCAACCTGCCTTAATACTTCTATTCATGTATGTTACAGAAGAATTCAGCTGAAAATTTGGTGGATATCTTTTAGCTATCTTTGCCCTGGTTCTTTTGAAATGATTCAATAGTTCATTAGAGTTGAAGGATTTAAATAAAACTTATCAATACAAATTTTCATGAAAATTTAGTGTCTTTAATGTTCTGTCCATGGCATGAAGTTGTTCTATAAGTCTGTAAATGAAAGAGTGGTATCGACTGGACTGAGTCTACAACTTAATTTTGGTTGGAATTATGTAGGACATGCTTGGCATTTGAAAGAATTTTCCTGTTCTTGTTTCTTATGATAAGCCATTTTTTCTTTGAATCTGTTGTCTAACTTTTCAGTTTAAGTCTGTCTCAGAGGTGAGTGGCTTTCTTTTGCTTGTTGCAGACACATAAAGACTACAAAGACACACATTTTAGTGCATTTGTTTGTGATCTGATCATTGATGACTTGAGCAAAGAGATCTCTCCATATTCAATTGATATTGTGACAATGGTATTTGCTCTGAAGCTACAATTTACAATCTTTACACCATTATGTTTGTTTCAGTTTGTTCCATTTATGGCTGATAGCTGCTGTCCGACCTACTTTTTTTTTTTTAAAGCAATTTGCTCTTGCTCTAATGTTTAAGCTATACTAATTAATTTCCCCCTTCATTTTATTTAACTATCTGACTCTTTAAGCAGATATTTGTCCTATCTGCAGTTTCTCCTGAGAAGATGTCTCTAGTCTTGCAGAATATTAAGAAAGTTCTCAAGGTAAATAATTACTAAACAATAACTGTAATCTGTATTAGTGATTTTATGTTCTCTTCTATGGTGAATTGTTTGGTTGATACAGCTCCAACTTTTTTCTTTTCCAGCCAAATGGTTATGTGCTGTTCCGTGACTATGCCACTGGTGACCTTGCTCAGGTTGCTTTGCACTTTTGTTTTTTGGCTCTTTTTTGTTAAATTGATAGATGCTCAAATTCTCTATACATCAACATTTGTTTTAACTAGCTTCTTCTATTGTGTTGTCAGGAAAGATTAACTTTCAAGAATCAAAAGATTAGTGAAAACTTTTACGTTAGGGGCGATGGCACTGTAAGTCTCAAAATGGTTGCTTTTGTCGTTTTAGGTTTCATTTGGTTACCAGAAATTTGGTAATGATGATCCCCCATTTGCAATTAGTTCTCTCATACTATCCCCCCATGTGGATATAAAGTTAAGTAGAGCTTTCTGTATTTGGCAACTTTTTGCTTTTCTTTCCTGCATTACTTTATTTCTGGTTACCACTTCCCAAGGGATGAGAATGAAGATCTGATTCCTTCTCCTATTTCTCTAGTCTTGGTAACCAAGCAGGGGTTTAGTATTTTAAGTTTTTTTTATTTTTATTTTCCCCGCCTATTATATGGTCTTTGACCTCTCTTTTGCAGCGGGCATTTTACTTTTCAAATGAGTTCTTGACAAGCTTATTCAAGGACAATGGATTTGATGTTGAAGAACTTGGGTTGTGTTGCAAGCAAGTGGAGAACCGATCACGTGAATTACTGATGAATAGGTAAATAATGAATCACATGAAGATGAAGAAAAGCTGTTCCAGCAATTGATCAGTTAACCTTTATTACAACTGAGAAGTAATATGTCTTGTATTCTGTTATTCCTTTTAACATGTGGTCAAATTTTTCTTGTCTTATTTTAGGCGTTGGATTCAAGCTGTATTCCGATTCTCAGACATTTCAAACTCTTCTTTTACTAAAAGAGCGACAATCAGTGAAGATCTCATTGGTCAAGTTGAGCCTAAGGTCAAGGAAACAACTTCAAAGAAAAGTTTGAACAATGTTGAGATTGACATGTCTGAGGGTTTGGCAGCTCAAATGTTTGGAATTTTGCCTTCCCATGATAGTGAGGTAAATTTTTAGCTATTGCTTTCTCATTCTGTCCATTTTCTTAGTAATGATTGTGATAATGCTTTAAATTGTTGTTTTAAACTGAAAACAATGCTTGTGCTGCATGACTTTTTTTTTTTTTTTTTTGTTAAAATGTGTTTGTTGAGCAAAAATGAATTATTAACTTTATGCTGCCTTCCATTTTTTTCCTTTATTTCTTGTGTAGTAGCAATAAGCTAAAATTCATGAAGATATTGATGCATATTTCCAAATAATTTTTAACACAAGGTCATTGAAGTTAAACTTAGAGATCAGAATTTCAAGATTAATGTACTGTCCAAAGAATATCAGCATACATGTAAGTCAACTGGCTTGATGCTCTGGGAATCAGCTCGCATGATGGCTTCTTTGCTAGTAGGAAATCCAACAATTGTTAAAGGGAAAAAGGTGTTAGAGTTGGGATGTGGCTGTGGAGGCATTTGCTGTATGGTTGCTGTTAGATCTGCTGACCTTGTAGTTGCTACTGATGGAGATATAAAAGCTCTTGAGCTGTTGACCCAGAATGTTGATTCTAACCTTAGGCCGCCATCCCTGGCAAAACTAATTGTGAAGAGACTAGAGTGGGGAAATAGAGAGCATATAGAAGCCATCAAGGAACTTAATCCTGGGGGTTTTGAAGTGATAATAGGCACAGATGTAACTTACATTCCTGAAGCTATTTTGCCCTTGTTTGCAACTGCAAAGGAACTTATGTCATCTAACAATAATGGACATGACCAGGAACATGGACTGATTCTCTGCCATGTTTTGCGCCGCGTTGATGAACCATCTATACTTTCTTCTGCATCTCAGTTTGGTTTTAAGCTGGTTGATAAGTGGCCTACAGAAATTTCATCTAATTCTTCTGAAAGCATTATTGGCTCATGGTTCCCAAAGAACAGTGCCGATGACTGTATCCCAAATACAGCCTTGCATATCATGTACTTCCACATGCAATGACATTGTATTTTGTTCCCATTTTGTCTTCCAATTTCTTATTGTAGTGTAGTGCGAAGAGGAACTTAAACTATTGTTTTTTATTATTAGCAAGATTATAACCAATTTTGTCATTCTTGAATTAATTTAATTTGTGCAAGGTGAATTAGCTGCTAAACATAATTGATTCCTTCAAATATACGAACAAATTGTCATTTTGTATCATTTGGATTTATGCTCTTTTTCGTTTTTGTAAAAATATCTGATGTTTTCCAATGTGACTGTCGCAAAAGCTTTATTTAGTGTCCCGCATGGCGTTTATCATGAAGATTAGTATGTCTCGTGTCTTTTTGAGAGACCTATTGTATGCGGTTAAATAAATTTTGCAAGTCTCTTAGCTGTACTGTATCTAATAATTTTTTCAATCAGAAGGGTCTCAGTGGAAATAAATCATGTTTGGAAAATAAAGAAAAGAACTCTGTAAATATAACATCTCACTTTAATAATAGAATTTTATTATTTAGTATAAATTTTAAATTAATAGAATTCAATTGAATTATATTATTTGAAATAAATAATAAATTAAAATCATTTATTTTTTCAAATATATTTATTTATTTAAATAAATATTATATGAATTGAAGCTATATTTTTAATTGAAATCAATTTTCTCAATATTGTAAAAGTTTATATATATATATATATATATATATATTATTCGATTTTTTATCAAATTATTTTTTTTAAATAAAAAAATTCATCTCTTTTAAATATAGATTTTTCAAATAAAAGAACCACTAAAACAGAATTCAGAATTTGTTTTAATCTGAGTTTTCAAATAAAAAATCAAAATCTCTAATTTCAGTGGATAATGCCTAACATGAGCAAGAACAATTCCAAGGGTTATTATTGAAACCGATTCCTGTTGGCAATTCATTATTTACACTAGGTAAGGTTTATCGCATCATCAATATGCCTTTTTTTATTAGAGACTGACGAGAGTTTCTCAAGAGAAATTCGATTGAGTCTCAGCACGTTCTCCGTTAAAGAAACCAATATGCAGACCACATAGCTAATTTGGAACATTTTAGTGCTGTTGGTTTGATTGTTTTTGAGGATGTCCCAGTGTCCTTACAAGCTCTTCTTATTTCAGATGCTGTTGGGGCGTCAGCTTCATTTAACCTTTTTTTTTTTTTTTTTTTGAACTTTTCGGATGAAAAACAGTGAAAATCCGCCTTACTCGCCTCCAAGCCAACGATACCGTTTCATATAAGGGATATAATTCCTAATGGTCCGCGTAGATTCTACCAGTAGGTCTGGTCTTATAGACATAAAGGCCGCCCATACTTTCGATGTTATACCCGCCAATTACAATCTGCCACATCATAGGTTACAACAAATTAATGCTAGTCTCAGCACCAAATCTTCTTCCCAGCCCAAAGCGCGGGAAAATTTTCATCCCTGTTCGCGCCACAAAAGTTCTAATCACATTCCCAGCTTCTCTCTTTCTCTCCATTCCTCAAATTTGACTTCAGATCTGACATATATTACGCTTTTAGTTCCTACAATTCTTTCAACACTCAAAAAACGTAGACATGCAAGAATTGTCTGAGATCTGTGCTGGTCTTGGCGCAGCCGAAGACGACGAAAACGGCAACCGGATCGGCTACTCCAAGGAGGAGAACTGCGGAGGTACATATTGTCTTGGTGGACGAGAAAACATATTCCAAGAAATGGTAATTAATTGCAAGGTTTTTTATAATGCCGTCGCTAATCTAAATTGCTTGAATTGAATGCAGAGAATTTAAGGGATTTGCTTAGATGTTTAAGGCGCGATGATCCTCGAACGAGAGCAGTATTTATGCAAGTATGAAATTGGAAGACTGTGTCCAATGATTTGATCCCGATTATTAAATTCTGTCAAGATGACCGTAGCTTGGTCTTGAACGCAGGTTAATTCAGATATTTATTATTGATTTTTTTCATCTTTTTTTTTCTGCGTTCTGATAATTTAATTTATCTAATAATACGTCAGTAAAGGTTTTGGTGTTTCTTACCATGTCTGTCGAGCCTTCATCAAGTGATATCCCTCAGCAGATAAGAGTATCTTTGGGAATTGAAATCTGCGATCACGTGTGGCGACATTATGGGGGTCATTGTTTCGCTCCTTGAAGGCCCGCTGGAAAATTTGGAGCGGTAAGGAAGATCGCATTTGCTTAATCCAATTAGTTACAACTTTCTGTTTTTTCTATGCTTTAATCATTTTTTTTTTGGACATAAATTCTGTGCCATTGTGAGTTGTTTGCCAAGGATGACTGGAAATTGCTCCAATTGGTGCTCACTCTATTTCGAAACGTTCTTGCCATCCAAGACATTTCCTTGCTACAGAAAGTTGGCGGTTCTGCTTCCTATCTTTTGTCACTAAGAGACGGATTTCTTGAACTTCTGTTTTATGAGAATGTAATGGACCTAATTGTAGTTATAGCTCAACATATCTGTGATTCTCACGGCTATCTACGCCATGATAACTCGCTTTTATTGGAAATCTTCCATTACATTTTATGGGCCAAGAGCCAGAACTGATTGCCAAAGCACATCTAAAGAATTCCAAGGTTGGTGCTTCTTCATTTTCTTTTGTTTTGCAACAAGTACAGAGGTCCTAGCCAAACAAATAGGAAAAGGTGAAATTAGGTCAAGTACTAGCTTAGGCTTTGTGAATTTTATTTTATTTTATTTTTTTTTTCCAATATTGTACCACTGATGTTCTGTTGACAAAGTAAAAAAAAAAAAAAAAATCCTAGAGGATCTTGTTTGGAATTCTTTTAAGTGAATCACGTGGGAATGTGATATGTAGATGTTCAATTAGCAGTTCTTTTAGATTTTTTTTTCCAATTTCTTGAATTGCTGACTGTAGAGTATTTTCATGCTGTCTGTTTAGATATTCTCTCATTTGATAACATGTTAGTATAATCTCTTGTACGTTGATTTTGATAGGTGGATGGGGACGCCAAGGCTACTCTTGATAGTCTCAAATTCTTTATGGAAGAGGAAGCAGAAAAAAGAAAGCTTTCCAGATTACGGAATATGGCACGTCATTCACAATTTAGTGGAACATCTATTCGACTTAATATGGTATGTAGTTTTGGTTTATGCTTTGCAAGGGTTCTGTATTATGTTCTATGACAATAATTAAGTGGTTATTATGCTACAGGACGGTTCTAAAGCAGTATGTAAAGGAAACCCTGGTTCTGCTTCTCAGAATATCCTTCTCAAACCTCATAAAACTCAAAGGAGATCAAGTAAAAAGATTGTATGGGACCATGGGATATTACCTTCAACAAGGGATGACATTTTGGTGTTGCTGCATGATTTTCTGAACCAGTTTTTGTTGGGGGGTTATCATGGTAAATCTTTTGGATTTAAAATCCTTTTTTTTTTTTGGGTCTTTGCTTTGCTTTGCATGTTTTGATTTTATTTGTCTTAACTGTATTATTAAGCTTAACATGAACCAAATGCATATCAGTTTTGGTGCAGACTATTCGTGAGGACGTTGAAAAGGAGCATCATGCAATTCATAAGAGTGATATCGTCATTTTCTTCCAGGTTGCTCAATTTGTTACGTCCTTCCAATATCACAAGTTGTTGACTTACAAGGTGAGTTGAGACGTGCTTATCTCTATTTGTGTGCTTGTCTACAGTCTACTGTTATTTTCCTCTCTCTTATTGATGTTACGTTACCATCATGTTTTTATTTGAATTTTCTATTCTTTGGTTGATGTTATTATATGCTTTTTGCACACATCATATTAACTTCTGTACCAATTATTTTGATTCAAACAGATCATTTTATTATTTTTTGTAATACCATAAGAGATTTCAAAGATTTTACCTACACTGAAGCATTTTGTATAAGAAAGTCAGTAGTAGTAAACATTAAATAACTATGCATTATTTTTACCCAAAATTTTGTCCTGTTTATGTGCATAGTTAAGTGGTTTTGATTGCTAGGTCTTCTTATTTCCTGGTCAAATATTAGTTCACTTCTTCATTTTTTTTCTTGTCTTGGATACTATCCAACTG
This sequence comes from Omphalea diandra, assembly GCA_949677035.1. NCBI lineage: Eukaryota > Viridiplantae > Streptophyta > Magnoliopsida > Malpighiales > Euphorbiaceae > Omphalea > Omphalea diandra. Next base: position 8,512 of record CATIWR010033448.1, read on the forward strand.
TTTAGTGAACATTTGTCATTTAACAGCCACACACGGAAAAAGATAACTCTCTCAACTTGGCCGATGAAGACACTGATAACACATTATTCAAAGGTGATATATGTGGGCCGATTGCAGAATCAATGAACGAATCAATGTTTCTACTTATCATTTCAAGATGGCGTGATGCTTTTGATCGTCTGAAGGAAACAAAAGATTACAAATTTCTATCTGCGGTGGGATCTATTATGAAAATTATGGTAAACTTTACTTATCAACTTTACCTCACTCTCACACTCTGCCTATGTTTATGTCATATGACTATAAGATGAATGCTTGTCATTTGGAACCAAGTCATTTTTCATAGTTTTAAGATTTCCTTAGATAAAAGAACTAATTTTCTACAGCTAGGATCATGACAACAAGCCATCTCAGAAGGTCTTTTATAGCTTAAATATGCTGTATACAGCTGCAGATTTTCCCTGCTCTTATTAACGAATATTGAGCAAGGTGTCCAACAGAACTTTTTGGATAGGATAGTCAATTATCATAGAATAAAAGAGAAGAAAGAGATCATGTTATGACCAAGATGAAAGCTGAAATACTCTGCATAGGATGCCTTTTTCTATGGTTGATGTGTAAATTGGAGTTGAATTACATATGAGAATTTCTGTCAACACATCATTGAGGGCATTATTTCCAAATCCATATTCTTAACGTGAATTGAAAAAGCTTTTGTTTTATCAAGTTAATGCTGTTATGGTGCAGAAAAAATCAGTTGGTTACATCATCGTAATGTCTTCTCTAAAGGCCTTTCTTTTTGCAGGTTTACATGGTAGAAGGGTGCTAAGATTACTGCATTTATTTCATTACCTGATGGTTCTAAAGAGCCTCAGACCGCTCGCATCTTGCTCTACAAGTTATTCTATGATCAAACTGATCAAGGAATGTGCCAGCTCCTCTTGAGCCTGATCAAATCATTAGACATTCACAAACAGCCCAAAAGGTTTTTCTCTCCTCTTAAAATAACCAATAATACTCTTAATAGCTTGCATGGTCTCCTGATTGTAGGATTGTGCATTGTGGGATCCATAGGCATCAGGAAATAAAAAGTTCAGTATTGGTTCATGCTAACATATCATCCTCGTAATGTTTGTTATGGGAGTCTTGGGATTCCAGGTGGATCACCTGCAATTCTTACCTGACTTTATGTGATTGATTGCATGGGTTATCATCCACTTTTGCAGGATTTATGGCAGTCTACCATGTGTTTGCTCTCTACATTTTTTGTAAAATTTATTTTCCTATAGATTAGCAAATGAATTTTGTCTCTTCAACAATAATCATTACAAATGCATCTTTTTTGCAATTTTGATTTTAATCAAGCTTATCAATTTGATAGAAGTTCACACTTTTCATTTTTTTGCTCATCTCTGTTAAGTATCTTTGTCTAGTCACTTAACCACATTGTTTTCATGTTCCATGAACATTTCTTTTTTGTGAATATTTGTTTTATTATGAATGAGCGTGATTAGATGACTTCACACATGTTGAATATTTGTTTCATAGTTGTGTTATAATTTATATTCATTATTTTTCTTGCCAGTGATCTTGCAGATTTGGTGGAAATGATTCATGTAATTGTAAGATTAATGGAAAATCTTCAAAGACGTGGGACATTAAGGGTAAATTAATGTTATCTCTGCACTTTGCAGGATTGCATTAAACCCTGAACTTAATTGATGCATTAGGCAGACACAAATGGTACTAGTTTTATAATAGAATTTCAAGAAATTACTTGACTAAGTTAGCCATGCGGTTAAAATAGAAGGCATCAACATTTTTGTCATGCTTTGTTTTGAAAACAAATTAGTACATAGCCAGTACAATTTGACTTGACACCTGTAGCATAATCTTCCAGGAAGATAATAATTTTCTCTTGTTTCTAAACGTAATAATGATTTATAGTGGATGTTAATTAATACTTCTAATAAATTCCGGGAGTCTTTAAAATTCATTTTAAACTTCTTGCTTTGTTTAGGAAGCCTGTTTGCAGTCTTGTGTTTCTGGTGAAATATATACTGAATGTGTTTGTGAACCACAGGAATTTATTTTTCCATCTTGTCACGTAAAAACTTTCTTCTTGGCAGATATTTTTTTTCCCAAAAATTTTTGTTGAATTCTTTGCAAAATGTTATACATTTAGCATGCAGAATACCTGTTTATAAACATTTCATGTTATTCCTACTTTGACATGTAAACTTAGAATTCGTTTATATTGCAACTTCAATCTTGTATTATAGAAGCATTTCTATTGTACTGATCAAAACTTAAACTGTTTTTACTAATCAAGGTTTCTAAGAAATCGAGGAAGGTTAGAAAGAAGAAAGCAGGTAGTGATAAAAAAGAAACTGAAAATGAAATGTCTGGAGATAAAGCCACCATTCAGGATCAGACCGTTTCTTCTAATACCAAACAACCTACTGACTTGAGCATACAACAAAACAAAAGTGAAGAGAATACAACTTTCAATAATGAAGAAAAAATAAATGACACTATTCAGGTTGACAAGCCTGAGATATCTGCACCAGAGATAGGGAATCTGGGCAGGGATCTGCCTCAAATGGATGACAAGATGATTGATCATATTGATGATGATCTTTTCAGTAGTTGTGATGATTCTTCTGGTGATGAAGAGCCCGCTGCGACTTATGAAGTTGACTTCAAGGTCTCTACCTATACATCAGCTTTTGCAAACCACGGCATCATTCGGAATTTGTGCTGGTTGCTTAAGTTCTATAACAGTAACTCAATCAGTACAAATGACTACATCATCTGCATGTTGCAGAGGATCATTGGTGATCTGGATCTTTCTGCAATGCCATATCAGCTTAAATTTAGAAATCTATTCTTAGATAAGATTATGGTATCATTGTAATTAATCATCACTTGAATAACATCATGTTTGGACAATTTAGTGCAGTTATCACTACTCACAACATTCTATGACATCCTGGCTGAGCAGAAGTCAAGTCCGTGCAATGAATATGCAACAATTGTTGATTTCCTGTCTAGTTTGATTAGAAGGATGCTAAGAAAGATGAAAAATCAACCCCTTCTATTTGTGGAAGTTCTCTTTTGGAAGTCTTGCAAAGAATGCCATTACATTAATGCTGAATATTTATTGCATGAGCTTGGCCATATAAAGAGAGAAGCTAGATGTTGGGGAAATGGTTTGGAGGATGGACGTACTGGGTCATCACAGGCGAAAGGATGGATTCCAAGACATATAGCAGATGCTCTAGGCGAGGATGAAGCAGATGTTGTAATCTCTCATAGGCCATATCAGAAGTGAGAGTTGTTTATTATTTCTGCTTTACCTAACATTGTGCTAGGTTTATTTATTTATAATGTGAAGTTGGAAAGTTAACTCAAGTGCTTGTGAAAACAATTTTAATTTAGTCCTTTTGCTTAGCAGTCTGGCATTTGTTGTTGTAAAATGACAATCTCTTATATATTTTAAAAACTTTCTTGATTGGCTAGAGGTGCTTCAATAACTTTATAGTGAGAATTATCTTACCACAGGATGAATGAAAATTTTAGGAGAAGAACAGACAGATATACCTATTCCGAGGAGCAAGGATGATGGGAAAGAAATTCTGACCAGTATGATATTCTATACAACCCGCTCATTTTTTTTCTTTTTTAATTTAGAAGTGTTAGCTTTTCCTGATATTTTACTATCTTTGGCTTGGTAGTGGAGGAAATACTGCAGAACATGGAATTGAAAGAGTTTCTAAAAGAAAGAGAAGACTTGTTCTCACTGATGAGTTGGAGATAAAAATAAAAGATCTGTATGAGAAGTGTGTCTTGACAAAGGTGAAAGAATTGCTAGCATTTCCTTGCAAGATTACATGGTACATCTTTTCATTCATGGAGGCAGAAATGAATAAATTGATCTTATAATTTTCCCATGAATCATGCTTCTTTTACACACCTTAACCCCTTGCCCGCAGCAACCCTCTCTCTATCTTCTCTTAATTCAGCTTTTAAATTTGTTAATTGCATTTGTTTTAACTGATAAGCTTTCTGCAGATACAAGGATGATGAGAATTGTAGTAATCTGATTGCGGAATCCCTGTATCCCACTGGTCATATTTCACCTGCACAAGGTCTCAACAAGCTCGAGTAGATAGGGTTAAAAGTTGCATCAAAGAAAAGGATGAGAAATGTTGATAAAGCATTTTCTTCTATTTCTGAACAACTTGGAATGAAAGGGAGGAGAACAGAAAAAGAAAGTCATCTTCATAACTCAGTTGATTTTGAAGGAACATTGCAGAGTGAATCTTTGTAAGTATTTATGAGCTTCCTTGCGTTTGAAACGCCATAGTTTACATGCTATATTTTATGCTTCAGGTTTCAATTTTCTATGCAAGGTTGAGTCCTTTTTTATGCTTAAAACATTTCTAATTTGGAGGGCATGATATCAAGCATATGCTAATGCATTTGATAGGATAAGAAGTTTTGTTAAAATGGTTTTCTTTTTCATTCAGGCCGATATGCTGATGCCTTATTTTTTTAAGAGGAATGATAGGAAAAGAGTGCGAGCCTTCAGCAAAGATCAGGAAGAAATCGTTAAAGCTTTATTCGAGCAGTAAGTATTGATTGGATAAGTATATTAGATGATTGTCTAGATTTAGCCCTGTTTATTATTTTCTGATATTCTTAAATTATTGCAATACAAAACAACGACTGATTTGTCATTGATTTATCTTCTCTCTTCTAGCTAGTGCTTTGCTTAGATTCAAAGAGCATAAAAGATGCAGTTATATGATTGCAAATGTTCTGGTAGATGATAATTCTTTCACAGCTGCACAAGTTTCGCGAAAACTCAAGCAACTTGGCTTACGTGTTCCTCAACAAAAGAAGTCTGAAGCAAAACTGCATCTAAGAGATGAGGAACTGAATGACTTTTCAATTGGGGATGGACATGATTCTGATGATGAAACATTGTTATGACTGAGGAACAGGTAAGTGCAAATTCAAGTTTTGGAATGAGTGTTTTAAGTGTTAGTCTTGTATTTAAGTAGTTGTGGTGCTTAACTTTGTATATTGGAAGTGGCAAAAAGTTCTTCCTTGAAAAGTTTCCCATACACAATATGGCTGCATGAAAGTTTGGAATTTAGAATAGACTATTCAAAAGTCCACTATAATCACTAGGAATGTTTTCTGTACTAAACATGGCTGATCCTTTTCCAACATGCATAACTTTACTATAGTCGTGTATTTTGTATACGAAGTGCCATTTGGCTTACCATTTATCCATTGGCTAAAGCAGATATTTGCTCCTTGCGTTGAGTCTCTAATTGCTTGAAAACAGTCTGCTTAAATCATTCATGCTTTGGTACTTATTGTGGCAACGTTCGTGTTTTTGCAGCTCACTGTTTTCTGACTTTGACTGCAATTATGCAATTGCTAAGACATTCTTGAGATAGTTGCTCTCAAATTTCAAACTTTTGTTAAGCTTCCTAACATCGCAAAGCTGTGTGCCACTTGACTTTGACTGGGTATTACTTTCCAATTTTAGAAGTAAAAACAAGGATGGTGGCAAACTTTTAAAAGAGTTGTTCAAACAGAACACAGGAGTGTTCTCAGGCAATTCTGATGATGAATTCATAAGCTCCATTCTCAGGTATTTTTCTCTCTATTTGTGTGTCAACAGAAAAATATAGAATGAGCTGGCCCTTTCTATTTTTTGTTGGGGAAGGGGTTGGGTCTAAAAGATCTTAAACAAATCTATAATTTTGGTTGTGACTACCTAGTTACTAATCAAGCCAAACCTGAATTCATGCTCATATCTCCCCAGAAGTATCTCTTGAAAGAGGGAGATACCATCTAACTTATACAAAAAAAAAAAAAAAATTGTTTGAAATTGAAAATTTCTAAAGATGTTAGATTTTCAACTGTAATGTGTTTTACAAATTTTATAAGATTGCACGCCAACTTCCTAGTCTAATTCTGTTGACTTCACTAATGCTTATTTCTTGGTAAATGATTCTTTATTTTCAAATTTCAGGCGCAAAAGCAAAGGTGGAGATGGATTGACTGGAGAGGCACATAGTAATGGTAGAGAGTTCTCTGATAATGAGATTTTAGAACCTCTCAAGTAAGCCCCCCCCTCCTGTCGGTGTCTATCAAAGCACAATAGTTGTGCTCAGATAATAGCTTTAATCTTGGCTATTGGCATTCATTCTTTTTATTCAATTTTTCGAGCTTCTATTGCCCCTTTTGTAAATTTTCTTTGTTTTATATCGCCCCTCCCTGATTGCGTACTTGTATAAATTCCTTTTCATTAGCTATCAAATACGGAGTTACAGATGGAATTCATGTTAATTTCATTAGGGATTATATATATGCTTAGAATTGGTAATATTCTTATGTTTTCCTTCATGGTTGTGCAGTAATCAGTACTGAGCCTGTTTGATTTTCTTTTGATAACATTGCTACGTTAAGCATGTTGATATCACCATTCTTTGCTGCATTCTCTCAACTACTTCCCGTTCTGTTATTACGTGATTTATCTTTTATCACAGTAAATTGAGGAAGCTACGTCCGCAAGTCAAAAGTAGAGGAATCGAAACTTCTATTGAGAAGGAACTGAGGAAAACAAAGGTGATGGAGCTCCTGAAGATGTTACACAAAGGTATATTTTTGAACTGATTATTTCCTAAAAGGAACTGAGGAAAGCTTGCACAAAGACATAGCTTTCTGAGGAGTAGGCTATAGCTTTCTGAGGAGTAGGCTATGTAGTTTCGAAGAAGATTAATGGAATTTCATGGTTGGGATCATCTATTGTTATTCAGTAACTTGAATATGGAGTTGACCACTTGCCATTTCTTATCCAGGGCTGTAGGTAGCCAGGCCACCGCGATGGGTGTTGAAGGGATTCATGCGGATGGTATTCTTGACATGAGGCGGGAAGATTTTTCGGAATATTAAGCAGTCAGCAGTATCAGCAAAAATGCATCTGTTGTTTCAGCAGTCCGTGAAAAGGATGATTTAGCAGATGGAATGGATGATGCACCAGCAGATTTGAGGGACGATAAAAGTGCTTTGAGCTCATTAATGAAAACCGCCCTAATTAGGAGGAAGTTGAGGATGGTAATTGATACGGACGATGATGATTAAGATGAACGTTTGAAGCATATTACTACTCCGGAGGCTTTTTTTTTTTTTTTTTAAAACATTTCTGTCAGTTGTGACTGGGATTGGCTATTTTGGTTTGGTTATGTTGGGCCTTTTGCTGGCTGTTTGTATAGTTGAATGGTGTATGCCTGTTCTTTCTACTTTTATTTGCTGACTGTTCATTTTTGTCAATGTTTTACTTGGTAAATAAGAATAGTTCATAAATCAAGTTAAACCATTGAGATAATCTTCAATCTAACACAGGTATCGATACGGTCTGTATTAAATGATTAGTTGAAGAATCAAGTTAACACATCTCATTAAAATCGTCAAATTATATACCTTTTGGTCAATATTTGACATACAATATACATAATATCAAAATTAAACATAAAATAATATAAACACTTGAGATCGTTGAAAAAGCAACACTTAGAGATCAAATTATGGGTGAAACTTAAGTTTGAGAATTTAAATATTGGGAAAATTCTACTTTAGAAATAAAAAAATATAAAGAAGATTTTGGCCAAAAAAAAAATAAAAAAGCGCTCACTTGCAAACATGAGCATTATTGGAGGTAATTTTCACAAGAATAATAGCTTGTGATTCTCTAAAAAAATTTTGGATAAACTTAAAAGAAGAGTTTGAAGATAGTGACAAGATTAAATAAATTACAAATCATAAAGTTGTTGAGAAGATTTGAGTTAGTCTCTCAGAAAAATTACATGGTGAAGATTTTTCAAATCATAGTTATTGAGAAGATTTTAGATAGTCTCTTATGAGGGTAAGATTTCGATAATAGGAGTTATATGACTTGAAGTTTCTCATAGGAGCAAAAAACTATCATCACGTTAGAAAGTAACCCCACTAAAAATATTCTTCTACCAACACACAAATCATCATCAAGAGTGGCGGTAAGTTTGTTGAAGGAAGGATCCTTCATGTGGCGTTTGCAAGAAAACCAATAATTATGAAAAATATTGTTGGCATAAGGGGAAAATTCAATGTTTCAAGTGCAGAAATTTAGACAGGCAAAAAAACCTATAAAGTTCAAAGATGATGAACAGATAAATTTAACACATATAGACCATAGGGGTTTTTTTTAACAAAAAATAACATAAGGGAATTTTGGCGACAAATGCACCATATATTTATAGTTTGTGGTAAAAAAAATCCACTATTTTGTGTTTTTTGTAAGAAGTACACCAAGAGACTGACGAGAAGTGCATCAACAATTAGGTGAAAAACAAATTTAAGGATTAGAGAAAAATGCTTCAATATAATAATTATTAATTTTCAAATTAAGGGAGAGTGTTGAAAATTGACTTAAAAATTAAATTTTGATTTCTTTTTATTTTTGAATTGATTTAAAATTATGTTTCATTGTTTTAGATAAGTAAATAATTAGCCGTCAAATGTTTTCTTTTGTTCAAATTTATTGGAATTAGATTGGATTCTTATTTAAGTTTTGTTATTGGATTTAATATCTATTTAAATAACTATTTTGTTGTTTTTTGATGTACTATGAGAAATATTTTCTATTCAGTAAAATTTTATGTTCTTGAAAATTCCACAAAGAAATTGATTCTGATTTTTTCAACCAATCAAACACATGAAAAAAATAATAATATTTTCCTTTTGATTTTGAAGTTTAAATCAAACCAACCTTAATTTAATAAAAGACTAAGAAAAAAACCTTAAGAGTGGCAGCCTAGTGGATTTGGGGGAGAAGAAACTTGTTTGTTATTAAGGTTGCGAATTTGACTGAAAATCCTATTGTTGTTGCATGGATAGGCCAACTGAGATTGTGATGAGGTCGCAAAATGACAATCAGTCATCTTTTGAATCAGAGGCATCAAGCAGTTCATCAGAATGGATTCAAATCGGAAACGAGAATTCAACATTGCTAATTTTTATTTTTATTTTTATTTAACATGAACTCAAAAATTGAAAAGAGAAGCATTTTCGTGGCATTAACAACTCCAAAGCCCTTAATGAGTCGTCGATGTCATTTATATGAGACTTCACCTCTTCAGCTAAATCATAACACATTTTCTTAACTTCTTCAGACTTGCTCTCCAAGTCTGATATCATCACCATCATGAGGAGTCGTTTCTTGCACTTCATTGTCTTTCTAAGCGATTCTTCACTTGTGTTCTTAAGTTGCTTAAGTTCCAAAGCCATTTCCCCTCTGTCTGGCGGAGCTGGCTTCACACCAAGACAAATTAAAGCAAGATTTGCAACAGCTCTCTCAGCACCTTTCCTGGTCGAAAACTCTCCACCTGCGAAACATCTCTTGTTTACGTTAACCCTACTTTGAAACAAACAGGGGTTTTTTTTAACTTGACAAGTGACATATATCGGATCACCAAAATTATTGCCCCGTGAATACTCTTTGAGCTCATCTATAGGACTAGAAATTTCAGGAGAACAAGACATATTAAAGAGAAAATGATGAGAGTTGAGTTGATATACATGTACTTCACTGAAGCAAAGACAATTTATAGCTCGCTAACATTTCAGAACTCCTTTCTGCATTTTCATGCCGATGCTTAAGGTCTCTACGTGTGAAGAGAGCTTCAACAGTAAGCCCTTTTTATGGTGTGCGGCTTTTGGATTTATTTGTTATTTATTAGGACCACTATAAAAAATATAGTACTTAATCTCCTCTAAATTAACTTGATATGCCCATTACTTATGCATTTCTAACTAATTACTATTATTGTTTGTGATAGCGTTAAAAGAGTGTCTTGCTCGGATGTTTATCTAATCATATCATGTTTTGAATGATTTGGATTTTTTGGCTTTTATTATCGCGTTTGATAATATTAAAATAATTCTTATATCTGACACGTAATTGGTTTAAATTTTCATTCAAATCAAGTTTTAATAGTTTAGATTTTTCTTTTAATTATTATTGTGTTGACACCGTTCAATTGCTGAGCACATTTAACTCATAATAAATTTATATTCTAATTAAATCATTTTGTTTGTAATTTGAAATTTTTTACTATTCAAAGATACGTTGACATCATTTTGACTTTCAATAAAGTCAGCATATTATACAATGTAATTAATTTTTGTAATTAATTAAAATATAATCAAATTCAAAGTTGTAACTTTGTAATCGTGAACAGTTTTACTAATTAATTTAAATTTCTTTTTACATTTGATCCAATATCTTGATCTAACTGAGCCTAATTTAATAATAAAAAAATGATCCAAAATTGATGTGATTCATATTATCTCACCGAATCATTTGTCATCTCTATTAAGAAGCCAAAACTAATTTAATATATACAATATTATGAGAAAGCTTTTATCAAATTGCAAAACTTCATGTTATGGTGCAAATATGAATGGTGATCTTATTTTTATCTTCAAGAAAGCTTCAACAATAAACCCCGTCTTATACTGTCTTGCTTTTGGACTTGTTTGTTATTTGCTAAAACCATTGTAAATAATATAGTACTTAATCTCATTTAAATTAACGTATGCCCATTACTTGTATTTATTATGTATTTGTAACTAATTGCTTTTGTTGTGAGTGATATGGTTAAAAGAGTTTATATGTTTGATTCGAAGATCGGTTTGTATATCTATTCAAATCATATTTTTAATGATTTAGATTTTTACATACCTGTTCAAATCATGTTTTTAATGATTTAGATTTTGTGATAATATTAAAAAAATCGTATATTTGATACATGATTGGTTTATATATCCATTCGAATAATTTTTTTTAATGGTTTAGAGTGTCTTTTAATTATTATCATGTTGACATCATTAAATTACCAAATACATCTGACTTATGTTAAATTTGTATCTCTAATCAAATTAATTTTGTTAATGATATGAACTTATCAGAGATATATTGAAATTGACTTTCAATAAAGTCATCTTGTACAACACAATTAATTTTTTTAATTAATTAAAATATAATCAAATCTGAATTTATAACTTTATAATTGTGAAAACAGTTTCAACTATTAATAAATAGAAGTGATAATTATTTATATGATCTGAAAATAATATATTCAAAATTCAGCTGACTTAAAATTAAAGAAAATTGAAAAAAACTTGATTTAAAATTCACTTAATCTGATCCGCGAGTCAACTGTTGATTTGATATTGACTCAACTTATAGATTGATTTACTTAACTCAATTTAAATTATTAAAAATATTTAAAAAATTTGTATAAAAAATAATATTTTATTTTAAAAATTATGATTGATTGAAAACCTGAAAAATAATCCAAAATTCTTCTTATATTTTGATTCAAGGATCTGATCTAACTCTATGTAACTCGAAAATTTGCTATGGACCCATTAAAAAAAATTATGATTTTTTGATCTACAAGACGTAACCCAATCATTTGTCATCTCTATTAACAAAGCCAAAACTAATTTGATATGTAAAGCATCATGACAAAGCTTTTATTCTATCCAATTGCAAAGTTTTATGTTATTGTATATAAATAAAAATGGTGATCTTATTTTTTTCTTCAACAGAGCTTCAAAAATAAGCTCATCTTTATAGAATGTAGCTCTCAAACTTATTTGTTATTTGCTTGGTATAGTACTTCAATCTCGTTTAAGTTAACTTGATGCCTATTACATGTGTTTATTATGTATTTGTAATTAATTACTCTCGTCTTGGGTAATATTAGTATAAGAGGGTATATGTCTGATCAGAAGATTGGTTGTACAAATGTTCGAATCATATTTTTAATGATTTGATTTGATTTTTTTTTTTTTTTTTTTGCTTTTATTGTCATGTTTGATAATATTAAAACAGTTCATATATCTGATACATGATTGGTCTTTAAATCATTTTTTTAATAGTTTAGCTTTTCTTTTTAAAGTTTTATCATATTGACATCAATAAATTTTGATTATATATGACTCAGTTCACTCAGTTAAAATTTTACTAGGTAAATCATATTGACATTGTTAAATTGCTGAGTACATTGTTAAATTTTTCACAATAAGAACAAATATGGAAAATTTTAAATATTTACTTCGTTTTATAAATTAATTATTTACAGTCGAGTATGTATGTGGTTTTCTTTAATATTTCGTTATTTATTATTAATCTCTACTCAAAATGTATTATATAAATATTTTTTTTATGAGATGGTTTACTACAATCTCAGTTTATAAAAAAAAAAAAATTCCAAAACCTGACATGTGTGCTTTTATCAAATGTTTATATTCTTCCCCCCACCCTCAATTTGTATGATAACGTCGTTTTTTTTTTTTAAATTTGAGACATAGGAGGTGATTATCTCTGTTCCATAATAATGTCATTTCTAAGGGGAAAAGAATATTAAACAATAAAAAATTTCTTACATGTATTCATTTGTATACATCTATATGATATATAATACATAACAAGCATAACTAAATTCATAAATTATTTTGAAAAATTATGGTTAACTAGTCTAGATAGGTAAACAAATTTCCCAAAACAAATATGAAAGATAATATAGATGAGGAAAGAAGCACAAGATAAAAAAGAGGAAGTAGCGATTGTCTACAAAAATATAGCGATTGTCTACAAAAATATAACAAGTAAAATACTTGCTTCATGTGAACATGAATTTGAAGAGCTATAATTTCAAGATTCCCCTTTAAAATTCTACAGTGACTTAGAATTCTGAATAATCGGTTTTACTTCGGAAATTTACTTCTGCAAGTAATATAGCAGAAATTTCCTTAGACGATTTGGTTAACGGGTCTTCGAAGAGAAACAATTAGTTGATTGAACCTGTCAATTGTAAGCCCTTGAATGAATAACTAGTGGGTTATCGTAAACATTTTGAATCACTCGTTTTGCCAAGAATGGTCCATCAGGTCAAATTTCTGTCAGTTTCCCCAAGTTTCTAAGCCTAACCCATTTCATGGGTTCACCCCTCTAACCTAGACCTTTCTTCGCTTTCCCGCATCAAATTTAATTATATTTGTCGACAAACAGCTTGAGATCTCTCTGCCCACCTCAAAGTTATAATTTCATCTCAAGACTCAAAACTTCTCTACACTAGTGTTTATAACAGTTCTCGATTGGTCTCTGTTGCTTACAGTTTTTCTTTCATTAAGATCAAAATACATACATGGTCCTTTCACCTTCTCTGTGTGTTTTTCATGCTTATAGCAATGAACATAGGAGCTGCAGATGGTCATATTCGGTGCATACACAGTGAGAGACGAGTACTCCTCAACATTAGAGATGACCTTATAGGCAACTATGGTCATCTTTCTTCTTGGGGTAGTGAAGAAGGGAAGAAAGATTGTTGAAAATGGAGAGGAATTCAGTGCAGCAACCGAACTGGTCATGTCAATATGCCTGATCTTCGAGTCACAGAACTTGGTGATTGTCGCAAGTACTTAAGAGGTAAGATTAGTCATTCCTTGCTCGAATTGCCACGTCTTAACTATCTGGACTTGAGCTGCAACGATTTTAAGGGGACTTTGTTTCCTTCTCTAAGTGGTTCACTAAGAAAAATAAGATATCTCAACATCTCCAGTGCTGGTTTCTCTGGAAAGCTCTCGTATCAGCTTAGGAACCTCTCAAGCTTGTTGTCTCTTGATCTCAGTTATAATTTCTTTAGTAATTTCCAAACACTTGGCTGGTTTTCTGATCTTTCCCGCCTGCAAGTCCTGGACTTAAGTGGGAATAGTCTTGGAAAAGTTGGTGATTGGTTGCACATAGTAAACAAGCTCCAGTACCTAGCAAGCTTGCATCTAAGATCCTGTGATCTTGCAAATACTATTCCGCAGTCCAATCCCTACACAAATTCTCCTTCTTGTCTTTCCATCCTCGACCTCGCCCATAATGAACTTGAGGGGAGAATTCCAAACATTTTTGGAAATTTTTGTAGCTTGCATACCCTACACTTGTCTTCCAACAATCTCACTGGACAACTTCCTGTATATTTCGAACTTTTGCCAAGATGCGCGGAGAACTCCCTAGAGATCCTGAAGTTGGAAGAGAATCAGCTTCATGGTTCATCGCCTGATTTCACAAGATTTTCTTCCTTAAAATAACTGATTGTCTATAGTAATCAACTTAATGGCTCTTTTCCACAAAGGCTCAGCAACCTCCCTGCTCTTGTTGATTTGGATGTGGGTAGGAGCCAACTGGTAGGATCATTGCTTGATCGTACAACGTTCCCATCATTGAAGAAGTTATGCGTTATTTACAATCGTTTAAATGGGACTATTGGAGAAAGTATTAGAGGCCTATCTCAGCTTGTATTTTGGTGGGTTTCCCATAATGCTTTCCAGGGTGATATTTCTGAAGCTCATTTCTTGAATCTCTCCAGATTGCAAGAAGTGTACTTCAATGACAACACTCTGGCTTTTAAATTTAACTCTGATTGGCTTCCTCCTTTTCAGTTGGAAAAAATAGGTTTTATGTCCTGCAATCTGGGGCCTCATTTTCCAAACTGGCTTCGAACGCTGAATAACTGTTCTGTGCTTGATATCTGAAATACTGGAATTTCAGCTCCCGTTCCTGAGTGGTTTTGGAACCTGTCTTCCAGACTGTTCTACTTAAATATATCCAACAACCTGCTAAGTGGCATAATACCAGATTTATCTTTGAAATTCGATGGTAACCCAGGAATAGATTTGAGTTCAAACATCTTTGAAGGTCCTTTGCCGCTTCTTCCTTCCAATGCCTCCTCCTTGACTCTTTCCAAAAATAAGTTGTTGGGTTCAATCTTCTGTTTGTAACTTTATAGGTGGGACTTTGAATTTATTGACCTCTCAGATAAGTTACTGTCAGGAGTCCTTCCTGATGATTGTTTCAAGAAAGGGCAACGACTAGTCATCATTAACTTGGCTGATAACAACTTGTCAAGAAACATTCCAACTTCTGTAGGATCGCTATCTATGCTTCAAAAGTCTGCATAGTAATATCTTCTCTGGAGAAATACCTTTGTCCTTGCAGAACTGCAGTTGGTTGAACTTTTTGGACCTTAGTTATAATAAATTATCTGGAAAAATACCTGTGGCGATTGGAGAACTACCTTTGGTATTTCTTAGCTTGCAATCTAATCATTTCAATGGAAGCATACCAATTCAACTATGTCAATATCAAAATATTCTGATGTTGGACCTCGCTCTGAACAATATTTCAGGAACCATACCACACTGCCTCAACAATTTCACTATCATGGCAAGAAAACGTTTAGAAAACAATAACATCTACAATTACCGTTTGCCTTCATCTTTTAGTAGAGGTAATATTTTTGAAGGCAGCTATGCGAACAAGGCCCTGATTGGATGGCAAGGAAGTGCATATACTTTTGACAAAAATCCTCGACTGCTGAGGATCATCAATCTTGCAGGAAAGAAATCGTCAGCGGAAATTCCGGTGCAAATAATTGGTCTTGTAGAACTAAGCGGGCTGAACTTGTCAAAAAATGATTTGATTCGAATGATACCTCAAGAAACTGGCCAATTGAAGCAGTTGCAATCGCTTGATTTATCCAAAAATCGTTTATCAGGAGTGATTCCCTCCAGCATGGGTAAGTTACACTTCTTGACTGTCTTGGACCTTGCCTATAACAGCTTGTCGGGCAGAATTCCAACAAGCATTCAGCTTCAGCGCTTTGATGCTTCTGCATTTGATGGCAATGTGGAACTTTGCGGACTGCCAGTCGAGCGAAAATGTCCTGGAGATGGTGTGACTCAAGTAGAACCCACGAATGATGATCGCGAGGCAAACGAAGAAAATGAGGATGAATTCATGAAATGGTTTTTTGTTGGTTTGGGATCTGGATTCAGTATAGGATTTTGCGGAGTTTTAGGCATTTTATTGTTTCCGCCTTCTTTCAGACATGTCTTTTTCTTGTTCATGGACAAAGCAAAGAACTGGCTCTATTGCAATAGCAATTAAGGCAAGACAGCAGTGAAGACTTACAGAGCTAGCATCCACCTCTCTTTGTAGTAAGCCTCGCAAGATGGCGTTGTTCTAAATTTTTCCTGTGCAATATGATTCTAACAAATGTTAAATAAATTTAATATTTTTTATAAAATAATTAATTAATAGTTGAATAATAAAAAATCAATATGTAAATAATAATTAAAATTTATTAATTAATTATTTCATAATATATTATTATTTTATAAAATTTATTATCAAGTAAATAAAATAATAAAAATTATAATTATAATTAAATTAGTATAATAAATTTTAATAATAATAATATAAATTTTCAATATGAAAAAATTCATTATTTCATTTTTTATTTTTGTTGGTTATTTTTTGTATTTTATTTTTTAAAATTTTTCTCATTATATAGTAAATTAAATGTTGATTATTATGAATGTGAAAAACTTTTTATATTTTAAACTTTTTAAATCATATGAAAAATTTCTCTATTATGAATGTGAAAAACTTTCTATATATTTTTTTAAATTGTTATACTTAATTTTCTGAATTGTTTTTATATGAATAACTTTCTATAATTATTTTTATGTAAAAAACTTCTACATTGTTAAACTTGCTAATTATTTTATTTTATGCGAACAACTTCTATATTGTTAAACTTTTTATGCTTTCTTTTAGTTAATTGAGAAAATTAAATATTTAATTATTAATTTACTTGCTACATGACAAAATAAAAATATGTTATATTATCTTTTCTTTTGTTAAAAATATTATATTGCAAATATAATTGTTTGACAAATTGCAAACAAACTAAGCTGGAGATTGAAATTAATTATATACTAGTTACAAATCCACATGTTACTAATAAATTTAATATTTATGTTTATCAAATAATTAGTTAATTAATTGCATAATTAAAATTTAATATATAAATATTGATTAAAAGTTATTATTTTATATTATATTTATTTATTGAAATTATTATCAAGTAAATAAAATAATAAAAATAAAAAATTATAATTAATATAATAATTTTAATAATAATATAGTTTTCGATATGAAAATTAAAAATTTTCATAGTTTCACTTTTTCATTGATCTTTTGTATCTTTTTAATTGTTAAAATTTTTCTTATTATATAGAAAATTAAATACTAATTATTATAAACGTGAAATTTTTTTATATTATTAAATTTTCTAAATTATTGTGAAGAATTTTCTATATTATTTGACTAATATAATTACTTGACAAATGACAAACACTTATTTAAAACTACATCTGAAACTGAAATTCTCTCTCTCTCTCTCTCTCTCTCTCTCTCTCTATATATATATATATATATATTTGATCCCCTAATTATAGCATTTTGAGCCATTTGGGGCTCGACTGGGCTTGCTGCCGCATCAAAGTACTACAACAACCAACTCTGCATATACTCTTCCAAGTTGTCATGTGAACGTAAATAAAGCTAAGGAGTTTTCCTATGTTGTTTAGGTTAATAATATTTTGGTTTTCTTTTCAAAGGTAGGAATCAGTTTCTCGGAATTTAGGTGCAAATATTGCCATTCCGTATACTACATTTTGCACTAAAATTGGGATGTGCATAGATTTTCTCCTAATCATGGAGTGTGAAGTTTATGCACGACATTGCACAAAATATCAAACAGGACTTGAGTCAGAGGAGAGAAACTGCTCAATGAAATACTTATCAAACATTGTTTGGAGGGGGGGGGGGAAGCAATATGAGAATGACCATTACATTTACAAACAATCGAATAAGTTGCAACAAAAGACCCCACTAACAACTCTATTCAAACTAGGGAAGGAATTGATTGCTCTACAATCCACGCAAGCATTCAAAAAATTTCACACCATAACAAGATTCTTTGAGCTTTAACAAAAAAATTGTCACAACACATCATGAAAATACCATTATCATGACAATGATGTTACTCGAACTGAGTGATCAGCTGAGCCAGTCAAGAAAATGGGTAAAGTTGGGTGCCAATCCACAGTTGATATAGCTGCACTGTGTGGAAGAGTTCTCAAACTGTTCATACATCCACGAACCTGAGCCAAGTTAATAAAGTAAGGAAAGTAAAATAAACACAAGACATTCACATGTATCAGGCATACATATTAAGTACACTTCACATGTACCACCAACATGGTCAGTTTGGAAACCATTCAGCAATTATCGGTGGTCCATGGTTCGAAGTGTCAGGACCCTACACAAGCCACAATTTTATGTGCAACGAAAATGTATTCTAAAGAGGGGGAAAGCGAAATATTCACCTGATATATTGGTGCTCTTACTGCACCAGATGTTACCAATAGTCTCCTCCCACTCGCATCCAAAGCCATTTCATGTCTACAGTGTTTTGAGGTCTCAGGATCACAAAACCTACAGAATCAAATTAACTTTGAAGCTCCTTCCATTACTTATAAGCTAAAACACTCAATGCAATTAACAAAATTAAGCCAAATAAACAGACACCCAACACAGCAATTTATGCCAATACTTTGTTCTAATGCATAACAACATTAGGTTTTCTTAGTTTCATATTTACCAATGTGTTATGAATACTTTATTTTTAACACATTTCTCAAATTTTTTTTGTTCTGACAAACTTGATATGTTAATATTGTCCTATTTCCAGAATCATCTAAGTTGACATCAAAGACCATGAGATGCACAATTCTTCAACATGTTTGTCATGCAATTATCGTATAAAATCCATATAAGGAAAACATATTTCACCTTCAAGCCTTATGGAAACTAACTATTCCTGTCAGAACTCTGTAATGTACCAGCATGGTTTATGTTGAAAATAAAGTGAGTACCTGCTACAACTCCTTGACCAAAGAACATGACCTTGGTTTTGCAAGCTCCATTCAAAAATCTGACATCAAAATAGCTGAAATCAGGTTTTGCTATTTGGCAAATTATGGAAAATGCATTTGCACAATTAACTGTATAAAGAACCAGTTTTTAGAATAAAATCTAGTCTGAAGAATAAAGTAGCTTGTGCATAATGCGTTCTCAAAGCTTCAAGCAATATGACATAAAAAGTCACAATTACCTTCCCATCTGAACCCAAGCTGAAAATGCTAGTCTCATCTGGCCCAAAAAGAATGGAATTTATAGCAGAATCATGTGCAGGCCACCCAGTAATTTGCAGACCGGCAGACATGTCTTTAGCTAGTTAAGGTGCAGCATGCATGCTCATCTGTGTGTATTTAGCACACGCAATCTCAAGTCTCAACTATAAACTCTTTCCACTAAAGGACTTTGCCACTCCTTCAAGCAGAAGGGTATAGCAAAGTCAGGGTGGAGGATAGAGAACATTACATGCATATTTTTGAGAAAAACGCTTTTTTTCTTTCAAGGTTAAAACATGAGGTCTTGGGTCAATAACTAGGTCACTTAGCCACTTGCTCAAATTGGAATAAAATTTACCAGGCACTAAGGCTAGAAAAGGATACCAAACATGTGTATCATTCCATCAGTTGCAGCAGCAGCTAAAATCTTCCCATTGTGATTGAAGCATAGGGAAGTAATTGCAGGCGGATCTTCACCAAGAGGAAGAACTGTCTTCATTAAATTTGAAAGTCACTAAGGAATAAATATATGATGTGCGACCACATTGACAAACAATGGGCCAAAACAAAGAAACACATACCATAGCTCTCCATGTCTTCATGTTCCATACAGTTAAAGAAGCAAATCCCAAACTGTCAAGATGGCTTGAGCCGTGCCTGTGAAGACCACAAACTTCTAATAATCTCAATCACCAAAATGTACAAAAAGAACGAGAGAGAGTAAAGTTGTAAGAAACAGATACAAACGATGCCTTGCGAACTGTGCAAGATTGGAGTTAAATTACAAAATTATCACATCACCATAAACAACAAATACCCATTGAAGCAACTTAATCATGTTAAATAATGACTCACCAAAGAACCATCACTTTCCTTATATTTATATATACACACTTGTTTTTCCATTCGCGGCGATCTTGGCCACATCTTCATAAAGATGCAAAGCCTCTAGGACATTTTGAATTGCTATCCATCATGTGAGCTTAAATCTAATTTTCCATTTTTTACCTATATCTACTTTAATGTACTCTGTTTTTCTAATTGGGGCATCTAAAAATCTATGACTCACATGTCCAAATCATCTCAGTCTCCCTTCCCTCAACTTATCCATGATTGGAGCAACTCTAACTTTACTCCTAATAGACTCATTATAAATTCTATCCATTCTAGTATAATCACATATCCAACTTAGTATTCTCATCTTTGTCACATTAATCTTGGAGACTTGTTACTCATTTATCATCCAACACTCACTCTCCTATATCATGTAGGTTTATCACAGTGCGATAAAATTTCCCTTCTAGCTTATGTCAAATCTTACGATCACACTAACATGTTTAATGCATTTCTCCATTTCATCTATCCCATTTTAATCAAATATGCAATATCATCTTCACAACTTCTATATTCTTGCATAATTAAGTCTAAGTATTTGCATTGTATGTTTTAGAATATAACTACTCTCTCTAATTACACTCTCATATTCTCTATACCACTATAGTTGCTAAACTTATATATAATTATCAATTATTAGCAATATATACATATATATACACACACACACAATATGTTAATATAATTTAGCAATAATTAAAATTCTTTGCCTTCTAAGAGTTCTTTTCTTATATAACAACTATTTAATATAATAATGAGATGATTGGTTATATATGGTAAGTAGCCAATTAGGTGTGGCCTCTACAATATTGCGTCTCGCGCAAGTCATTTTAGCAAAGGAGACTTGCATGATATACAAGAATAAGCACCATTTGTTGTGAAGCCTAATAATTTTTCCTCATTAAAATCATAGGCGGTAAATGTTGTAAACAAAGAGGTCAACTCGAGCGGGCTTATGTCAAGTCATTTTTTATTTTGTACTTTCTTGGATGGACTAGATTGAGAGTGGGTGTAGGTTGTCAATCAGGTCAATATCAACAAAAAATTTTGAGCGAACATAAAGTCATTTTACAAATTTGGATTGGCTCAAATCAAGTCATTTTTTATGTTTTAAAAATATTTAGTAACTTAAATTAAGCCAAATTCAAGTTATTTCACGTGAAATCCATTATATTTAGAGAAGCCAACGAGTTAAAGTGATCTTAAATCTTAACATATTTGAGTCGAACCTAATATATATATATATATATATATATTTGTGTTTTGCTCTCGCTCAACAATTTATGTTTAAATGTTGTACAATGCAAAATAATTGTGCATTTGATTAGAGTTTCACAAGTTTATATTTGGCTATTGCAATTGTGAGGATATGTTTGCTTTTGGTTCGATTACAGCAAAACATAAGATCACATGTGACAAGTTCCACAAACTCAAGTGCAAGAACGACTAACTTTACAAATTGTTTACGAAGTAATTAATATCAATTTAATAGGATATCACATATTATAAAATTCTACATGAGTTTATTAAGAAAAATATTGATGTTGATAAATCCTATAATTTATCAATAGCATCAATAATTTATAAATTTAATAAAACAAAATAGAAATATATAACGAGTTATCACGTGCAATACATGTGTTACGAATGATTAGTATATACTCTCACTTTCTCACTCCCTTTATAGAGAATGATAGACAGTGAGTGAGTGAGCGTGAGAGAGAGAGACAGAAAGAACTAATACCAAGAGTATAATAAGCAATTGTTTTTAACATATGGCCCTATCTAGGGCCATGTTGAAGGAAAAGATTGATACTTCAACCCATCTCAGCAATTGCAAGAGCTAAGCCCCAACAAATTAGCCTTATAATGCAGGACAGGAGAAATTAATTGAGAAGTATGCAAATGTCTTAAGATTAGCAGGAAAAAAGTACCCCCTACAAGGATATGTGCTGATGTCAAATAGCAAGAAGAGAGTTCTGGTTGAATGGGTTAAAGATTTATCTACAGATAAATCTTTAATACTAACTAACACATTATGCTTGGTAAAGAGCATTAAACACAGGTCAAATGTCCATACAGGGACATAATTGAATATTCAAAGACTTATTTGACAAAAAAAGATTAAAAGAAATTACCTTCTGGATGCTGCTGCAGAAACAAAAACTGGTTCTACAGGACTGCACTTTAGATCTGAGACACTGCATACAACAGGAACAATAAGAGAAGGCATAAAAGAAGTCTAGACTGTAGACACAGATTTTATGATTAAATACCTAGGGAATGCTTCACTTGTATTAAGATCACAAACAACTCGCTTTGCATCAACATTCCATGCTTTGATTCCTCCATTAGCAGTGCCTATGAGAAGCTTTTATCAACACAGAAAACAGAACTTAACAGCAGAAATTACTATTCCAATATGGTCAAGTGATTATCTAACATGTCGTATTGATTTCAGTAGGAAATGACACAATACATACCAAGCGGTCAGATTTACATTCCCAATCAAGAGATAAAATCTCTGCCCCACAGTATATGGTTGCATTTCTAGATGTTGGAGTTGATGAGTCATATGTCCATATTCTTTGTGAAAAATAAATGGAGAATAATAGAAAAAAGAAAAAAAAAACAATTTGAAAGTTAGCAAAAAATGAAGCATTAAAGAACAGCAGTTACCAAACTGACTAGGCCTAGA
This sequence comes from Omphalea diandra, assembly GCA_949677035.1. Taxonomy (NCBI): domain Eukaryota; kingdom Viridiplantae; phylum Streptophyta; class Magnoliopsida; order Malpighiales; family Euphorbiaceae; genus Omphalea; species Omphalea diandra. Next base: position 31,268 of record CATIWR010033448.1, read on the forward strand.
TCTTTATATCACCTGATTTCACTATAAATACCTGACAGTTCCATCAACAGAAGCACTAGCTATATTGTTCCCAGTTGCAGAAAAGCGGCATCGACTTATTGGACTTGTATGCCCTAAAAATGTCTCCTAAAACAAACGAGATTTGGCTAAAGTCACAAAACCAATGAAGGACGAAAGAGCATTTAGTAAAAGAAATGTACAAAAAAATTTATAAAATCTGGTATTTCTTTATATCCAATTTCACCTGGAAGTCGACTTTCACTTCAGGGAATTCTTCTTCAGCCAGTATTTCACTTCCATTGTCTTCAAAATGAGATTTAATGATTACATAAGTAGCAGGAAAATCAAGTGAGATTTAATGATTACATAAGTAGCAGGAAAATCAAACAATGATGGATAATAAAAAAGAGCACATAATTGGTGAGGACATAATCCCTTCATCGTGTTCACATATTCTAGCACAAAGACATATATCAACTCCACCCCCCCCAACCGAGAAAGAAAAAAAAAAAAAAAAAAAGAAGCCTAGACCTCTCATTGCCTTACTAAGTCACCAGTTACAGCTTCCAACTACCTTTATCAGAGACCTATTCTGTATATAATAAATGATATCAGAACACCTTTTAAGTCTGAGTTATATGTTCACAATATCACTAGTCAAAAAGGTAATTTATAGTTTGTAGTTTGTGCTGGCGTTATGTTTGCTCATGTTTCCACTAACATGACTCAATAACACTCATCCTTTTCCAATAACACTCATCCTTTTCATGCCTCTGTGGTTCCCGCTGGTGTTATCATTCTGAAAACACATTTGCTCACCAAGTTCAAAATGTGATGATTTGCAGTTTGTTCAATTAATGAAAGACATGTTATACAGAATAAGTCACTTACCATGGATCATTTGGATGGCATCAGTAGTTTTACCACCTACAGAGTCTAATCTTGCTATAGAAGCTGAATCATTTGCAAGGGTTGATATATCTTGTGCAGGACCATCCATGGCCCTTTCTTGTTCACCCATACTTGGAGTAGCAGAAACAGAAGTTTCCATTGTTCTCATAAGATTCTCTTCATGCAGCACACTGGATGAAGCTGAACTGTTGGCTTGTCCAACATTAGCATCCAACATGGATCCAGAATTGCTTGCAGTGCTAAGTCACGAAATAGCATAAATTGTCATTATGATAATGCAGCGAGTAAAGCAACATAGACCCAAGAGAATCAGATCCTTCCTACCTCCTCAATCTGCATAACTGTGCCTCTTTCTCCTCTAACAAAGCCTGAAGTTGGGAAAGCTTCAGATTGAGTTGCTTGATGTCCTTTTTGAGATGGTTGATAGTGTTTTTTTCTGAACTGATCTTCAACAGGGCAGGGATGCGTGATTTCGTTAAGGAAATGTTCTTCAAATCAACCAGGAACATCAGTTTTTTGAAGAGAAACAGAACTGACTACGCAATGCACTAATTATCCGCGCAAAAATGGATGTGCGTTCCAAGATGAAAAACAAGAAGCAGGCCATTCGTAATGCAGGGCATAGAAAGTGTAAAAAAAAAAAACCCTAATTATCGAGAAGGATATGAGTACCATTGAAGATCTCACCGAAAAAATTTCTCACAGAAAGACGCAATGCTTCGTACCATTCTTTGGAGAAATAGACTCGAAACTGAGGATCCAAGCTAGGGTTCTTCAAATAAGGAACAGCTACAACACGCCCACCGATTACAACCAAAAATAAATAAATTAATAAAATAAAACGAGAGGAAAACTCACCAAACCACGGAGTCCAATCACCACCACCTCGTTGCAGCAAATCGTTTCCATTCATTCCAAAAAATTCCACAACTTTATCCTTCCTTCCTGATTGCATTGCGTAAACTATATAATAACGGAGAATAGAGACCTCCAATTTGGAAAGCGTAGAAACAAAGACAGCCTCAGGAAGCGAACAAAAACACTGCTTGAAGAAACTAAACAGGCCCACCAATTTATCTGCTTGAAATTTGGGAACGTATACGGAGAAGATTAAGTCTAATATCTTATCCACCTGAAATCCTTTACCAATATCGGTCGATAATTCCATCTCCAAAGCTTGTAGAGTATTCGTAAAGCCTCTAAAAACAAGAAACTCCCTCACCAACTCCTCTGCGTACTGCATGTTCTCCATATCAAATGCCTAGCAATCCAGGAATTTATTCTGTTTTCTCGAATTACGATTTATGCATTAGTAAATCGAAACAATAAGTAGAGAGTAATCAATCTAATTATACCTTTGCGTTTGTAGCAAGCGATCGTTCGATTAGGAGATGGATATGCACGTCACAGATTGACAGGGTTACTGGATCGGTGGCTCGGGCCGCTGGCCTTCGATGCATTGTTTCTATACTGACGTTTGTTGTTCTTCTGCCACGTCATCACCTGTACACCATGTCATTTATAACCACGTCAGATATATAGCCACATCTTCACACTTGTAAAATATAATGCCACATCAGAAAATGCCAGATCATCTAATCGAAGCCCATACAGCCTTTATGCTAGGTTTTTTTTAGAAAAATGCTAAGTGCTTGTTAAGTAGCTTTGACATATGATGTCGAAATAATTTGCATGAATTTACGAGTTACGTGATATAATTATAATAATAAATTTTAAATAATTTTAATATTTATTTTTATAAAATAATTAATTAATTGAGTAATTAAAATTAATATATAATAATAATTAAAATTTATTATTATTTTCTAATATGTTATTTTATATAAAAAATATTATATAATTATATTTTTAAAATAAAAATTATAATGAAATTAGTATAATAAATTTAAAAAAAGTATAAAAGTGGATGAATGTAAAAATTTTCTATATTGTTAAATTTTCTAAGGTAATTTTAAAACTTTTTATATTATTAACTTTTGAAATTTTTATATTCTTAAATTTTTTTAATTTTTTTAATTAAAGGAGAGAATGAATGTGATAAACTTTTTATATTGTGAAACTTTTTAAATTGATTTTATACAAAGAACTTTCTATATTATTAAATTTTATAAACTCTTTTATATTATTTAACTTTTTATATTTTCTTTTGATTATTTGAAGAAACTAAATGAAATATATTATATTGTCACTTGTCAAAATATTATGTTATTAACACTTATCTAAAACTAAGTGTGAGATCAAAATTAATTATATATTGATTGATTTTTGAGTTTTAAAAGAAGAACAAAACTAAATACTTGTTGAAGTGATAAATTAATAAAAATTTGTGATTCCTTAAATTCCTTTATCCTAACTTAGCATATTTAAATATTTCTTCTACATATTATTATTTTTTTATTTTTGATATAATTTTTTTAATTTTATATATAATATGATATTATTCTTATTATATATCATATTATTGTATTACTATATTATTATATAGTATATTATTATACATTATTATATTATTAATAATAATATATATATTATTATACTAATGTCATATTATTTAATATATATTTATTTTTATATCTATTTTTTAATATATTTATATTACAAAATGGATATTCCAATTACAAAATATGTGTCAAGAAGCAATGTTTATGTAACGTGATGATGTAGAATAGTTAATTTTCTCACTTGACAAAATAAATTATGGCATTACAAAATATTTGTGAAATATATAATTTTTATGTAAAGTGATGATATAAAATTACTCAATACTCATAATAATTCTAATTGTTTCATAATTTCATGCAATGTTATATACATTTCTCTTTATTATAAATATTCTACACTTCTCTCACATTTTTTAAAATTTATTTTTTTAGTAAAAATAAGAAGATTATATAATTAATCACTATTTTCTTATTATATTATTACGTTTACAAAATAGATCTTGATATTATAAAATATGTTTTAAAAAATGATTTTTATGTAAAATAGTGATGTATAACAATTGATTTATTCACTTTACAAAATATATTATAAAATTACAAAATATCTATTATAATGTAATTTTTTATGTTGATGAATAATCAAAATTTTCTTCATCTTATCATGTTTCTCAGTCATCTTGTCCCTTTTTCATGGTTTAATAGATCCAAATTCGACTATGATAAACTTGAAAAGAAGTGTAAGTATTGTCTTTAGTTTCTAAAGGAGTCAATGTAGGTTTCATGGAAAAAAAAAAATCTAGAAATAAGATTCTTCACATGACCTAAGAGCGAGGTAAAGTGATTTAAGTTTCCAACTTTTTATATAAGATTTGGTGTTATTGGGTGCTGATGTAATTGGGATTATTTATATGGAGAAGGGAAATGTCAATACTTTGAGTTAAAAGATATTGAATTTACTATGAAATCAATTAAAGTAATCAATGAACTCAAGGCAGAAAGAAAAAAAACTAAAAAACGATATAGAATAGTCACAGAAGTATGGATGTATGGATATTGGTGAGATGGAAATGAAGAAACTAAGAAGGATATTAAGTAAAGTTGAATTAGAAACTAATAAGCAAAAGAAAAGGAATATATGGTTGAAGGTTATACTTGGATTTGTTAGGATTGCATTTATACTTATTGTAGCTTGCAACTTTTAAATATCACTCTATTAATTCTTATACAATATGATTATAATAATAAATATTAAATAAAATTAATATTTATTTTTATTAACTAAATAAATAATTAGTTAAATGATTAAAATTAATATATAAATAATAACTAAAAATTATTATTATTTTTAATATATTACTATTTATAAATAATTATTGTTTAATTAAACTTTCAATTAAATAAAATATAAAAATAAAAAGTTATAATCAATTAGAATATTGAATTCAATAATAATATAATTCTTTCGATAAAAAATAAAAATTATAGTTTTATTTTTTGTTGGTCATTTGTTTATTTATTTCTTTTCAATTTTATTCTTTATTATAAAATGAAATTAAATATTTTTTATTATTAAAATAATAAAGAGAACTAATATTTCTTTATATATCATTCAACTTTCTAAATCATTTGAATGCAAAAAAATTTCTTATATTATTAATATTTATTTTTATCAAATAATTAACTAATTAATTAAATAATTAAAATTAGTATAATTAAAACTCATTATTATATTTTAATATATTACTTTGTCATAAATAATTATTATCTGACTACATTTTTTCAAGTAAATAAAATAGTGAAAATTATAATGAAATTAGTATAATGAATTTTAATAATAATATAATTATTTTAATAAAAAATAAAAAGCTATAATTTTATTTTATTGATAATTTTTTTTATTTTTATTACATAGAAGACTAAATGTTTATTATTGTTAAAGTCTTAAAGAGGACTAATGTGAAGAATTTTTAACAAATTTTTAAAATTATTTTTAGATGAAAAATTTTTTATATCATTAAATTTTTTATATCTTTTATATTTTTTAGATTAGTTCAAGAAATTAAATATTTTTAATAATTAATTTACTTTGTATATTTGAAAACAAAAATATATTATACTATTATTTATTAAAAATATTATGTTATTAATATAATTAATTAACAAATGATTGATTGTAGCGTTGGAATGGAAAGATGCTTCAGTTGAAGAGAACAATGCTTTCCGGTTAACTCTAACTGCCCACCATCGTCGATGAAGAATGATTAATCCTGCATTACAGTAAAAAACCACAAGGACTGGGTGGTGCTCCAATCAAAGCGGAGGCCTGCCGTGACACAGAGTCGGAGACAGTTTTCTAGGTATATCTACTCCAAGATTCTCTCTCGTTTTGGCTGATTAATCTCATAATATATATGTGCCATATCTTCATAATTGATCTCTATCTCCCTCATTTGTTTGGCTTTGATGCGTTGAAGTCAACAATATTCATGGCTTATTAATTTTTCGTATTCATATTAGCAGCCAATCTTCTGAGAGTCACAAGATTTAGATAATTTGAAAATAGCTGGAGTTCGATTCCGTTCCAAATTTCCAGTTAAAAAAGAATTTGTTTGTTATTATTATCCGGATGATGATAGGTGAATTTTGCAGTTGTAGGTAAAAGAGATGCATGAATGACCACCTGATTAGGTTTGCGAATGATGGTTTTGGGGTGTTCATTGAAAGATTTTAGAAGGTGGGTTTGAGTGTTTCTTTGCTGGTTGGTTTTAAGTTGTTGTCAAGTGCTAATGATTTTTAAGGAGAGGCAAAACTTCTACCATATAATTAAAATAAAATAAATAAATATTACACCATGCGATATCTATATTGTGTGTAGTATTTAAAGTCTTGTTTGAATGTCTTGAGTATTATGTTAATAGAAATAGAATTTCTTTAAACATATGCAAAAAGTAAATAAAAATGAATAAATTATGTGTCTAAATTCTAAATATATAATATAGAGAAAATGAACACAAAATTGAACAAATTTTAAATGTGAAATGAAAAAAAATTTTGTATTCAAATTATGAGTCAAACATGGTTTAATATAATTACTGTTATTATCAGAGTCGTGTTTGACTATTTGCAATTTTTTAATATATAAAAAGTGAATAAAAAAAATACAACAATTAAATTAAAAATATATAGAAACTGAATACCAAAATGAGCAAATTCTATCTCTAATGTAAACAAAAAAAAAAAAAAAAAACCAAATGTTGCCTTAGAAACAGTAAATTGTAGATATCGGGCAGTCAGTGCTCATAATTAAATAACCAAACGACTAACTTGCCGAGTTTGGATGTTTGCATGAGTCACGTACTTGCTACAAATACGGGAAAAATGAAGCAAAGTTAAAATGAGGGAAGGATGGGAGAAGGACCAAGAACCTTGAAATGGGGAGCTTTTTATTAAATTATATTTTTTAAAAAAAATATTTAATAAAATAGATGAATTTGAAAAATATTTATGAAAATAAAGTGTTTTTATTGTTAGTTCTCTAGTTGGAGTTTGTTTGGATTGAGAGTTTATAAAGGTTTAGAAGAGTTATTAATGAAATAAAATAGATAAGTTTGGTTTGAAAAGAAAATTTTAAATTATATTTGTGTTTGTAATAGTAGAAATGGAAATGAATGGTTTGAGATTAATTTTATTTGTTTGCAATAGAATGAAATGAAATGTTAACTTAAAAATTGACAAAAATACCCTTACATATACTAATTCAATAAATTAAATGATTTTAAGTTAATTATGTTATGTAAATAAATTATGTTAAATGAATGTTTAAGAAATTTAATTAAATCATATCAAGAGTATTGATTTATTTAAGTTTACTTAAGTTAATGATTAATTTAATTTAATTAAAAACATTATGTAACTTGATTTAATCTAGTATATTTAATTATTATAAATTAAATTTTTATATGAGAATAATTTTATTAATTTTGAGAAATCAAATCATTTATGAGAAATATTTTATACCATGAAAATAATTAATTATGAATGATTTTTTATTTAATTTAAATAAATTTAATGTTCATTTATTTAAGTGAAAATATTATATTTATATTTAAAAGAATTAATATAAACATGTTAATTTATATATTTTATGAAAATTAATTTAATTATGGATGAAAATTTTAATTTTATGAAAATTAAATATTTTGGGCATAGATTTTAATTATAGAAATTTTGATTATTATATTAATATCATTTTGATTATTATTATCATTAAATTAAGAAAAAAATGAAAAAAGTCAAAAAAAGAAAAAAATACGTTTTGGCCAAAATCCTCAAAAGAAAAACAAAATTATCTTTTCATTTTCAAACCTATTAAAATATTTAGGTTTGGATGGGTATGAAAGGGTTTAAAAAACTTTTGA
>CATIWR010033456.1:0-16919 GCA_949677035.1 Omphalea diandra
ACAATAAGTTTCAAAAGACTCATTTTGAAATTCCTTTCCATGGTCACTTCTAATAGAAGAAATGAAGTAACCTTTTTCATTTTGAACTCTTTTTGCAAAACTCTTGAAAGCTTCAAAAGTATCACTCTTATGAGCTAAAAAAGATACCCAAGTAAATCTAGAGTAGTCATCAACTAAGACTAGTGCAAAATGCTTTCCACTTAAGCTAGCACTCCTACTAGGTCCTATCAAATCCATATGGACTAGTTGAAGAGGTCTATAAGAACTTACAACATTTTTTGCTTTGTGGGTGGCTTGATGTTACTTCCTCATTTGGCAAGGACCACATGTCTTGTCTTTAGTGAAATTCAACTTGGAAAGGCCTTCTACCAACTTTCCTTTAGATAGGCTTTGAAGAAGATCCATACTTGTATGCCCAAGCCTTTCCTTTCACCCTTGAAAATAACCTCATCATCCACTAAAGTGGTGACTCGACATTCCCTAGGATCAAAGGTGACTTTTTTTACCTTTGTCACACAATTGACTTATACTCAACAAATGATGTTATAAGCCATTAACTAATAAAACATTATCAATTAATGAACAACCATTCTTTTCCAATGCCAATTACCTTACCCTTGGCATTCTTACCAAATGTGACATCTCCATCTTCTTTTTCCTTCAACATCGTGAATAGCTTTCTATTTCTTGTCATATGCTTGGAACATCCACTATCCATATGTCAATTGCTTGATTTGGTGGCTGCCACATTCCCCTACACAGTAAAAGTGAGTTCCCTTTTCTTAGGTACCCAAGCATCCTTAGGTCCTAGGAGGTTAAAAGTTGAAGGATCCTCTAATTTGAGGTGAGCCTTCCTAATAAAACAACGAATGTTAACATGCCCATATTTCATGCAATAATGGCATTGGAGTTTAGACTTGTGAGACTTTCTCCTATGCTTAAATTTTATATGAGTAGGAGGCCTTCTCATACCTTGACTATGTGAATGCATGCATATGCATGTATGATGAGAAGCAGTAAGAAATTGTTTATGAAAGTGAGCATGCTTTTTATTGTACATGTAGGCATGGTTAGCTCTTTAAGTCTTGGCTCTTAAGCTTGGGAGAGCCTTCCCTTTGCCCTTAAGCTTATAAGGCTTAGTGCTATGAGCACTTTTCTTCCTAATTACCTCAACTCTTGAGGTTTGAGGTTTTGAAGATCTAACAAATGTGGTTTGAGATGATGAGGAGGCTCCATTGAAGCCTAGACCATGTCTAATTAGTGGTGGTCTTTATGACACAATCAATGTGTCCAAGGCTTCCTTGCCTTTATGGAACTTGGAGATTAAGCTTCTAAGCTCAATGACTTCTTCCTTTAGAGAGTAATTCACCTTTCTTAATGAAGCCAAAGAAGAAGATGATGTATAAAGATTTTCTACATATTTTTTGAGCTCATCATTTGATCCTCTCAATTTGCTTACAATGTCATTGAAGGATTTATAATCATACTTTAATTTTTGACATTTTCTTTTGTAAGACTTCATTTATGACTTGTATTTGTCACATCTCATAGTTAGAGCCTCTAAAAGCTCTTCATTTTATCTCATCAAATTCAAAATCAGAATAAGAGTGGGAAAAAGTACTTACCTCATTTGAAGAATCTTCTTGTGCCATGAAGTAAATGTTTGCAACTTCTCCTTCTTCATCTTCACTTGAGCTGTCATCCCAAGTGGCTAACAAGCCCTTCTTCTTCTCCTTGTCCCATCTTTTCTTCTTCTTTACTTTGGGACAATCGTACTTGATATGGCCTTGCTTGCCACATTCATAGCAAGTGTCTTCATTGGATCTCTCTCTTGGATTAGGAGCTGTCTTCTTGAAGCTTTTTCTTTCTTTTTCTTCTAATAAACTCCTTTGTCCTTTTTTAGAGCATTGCTAGCTCCTCTTCTTCTTTGTCACTTTCTTCATTACTAGAGGTAATTTTTACCTCCTTCTCCTTTGTTGAGGATTTGAATGCCAAGGTTCTTCTTTCTTTTCCTGGTTTATCTCCTTGGCCTCTTAACTTTTTCATTTGCTCATCCTTTTGTAAGGCCAACTCATGAGTTAAGAGTTTGCCTATCAACACATCTGTTGGAACCTTCCCAATCTCCGGATTAGACTCTTCGATGTTGCACGCTCTAACACCAAACTTATCCAAAGGTAGAGTTTTAAGAATTTTTGTGTTTACATTATAGTTGGTGAGAGTCCTTCTGAATTTCTTCATGTCGGTGATGATGGATAGGAGTCTATTCATCATTTTGGTGATGCTTTCATGGTCCTTTATCATGAATAGCCCTCATTCTGTCATGTACACCTCCAAATAGCTTGATTTAACTAGTGTTGTGCCTTTATGGTAGTTCTCAAGAGTCTTCCAAATGACATGTGTTGTTTGGCAATGTTGCACTCTTTCAATCTCTTCTCTAGATAGAGAGCTTAGAAGAATGGCCATTACCCCCTTGTTTTTGTCATTTGATCTCCTGTGAGCTTCAACCCATTCTTCCCTTAGAATGAGTTCTTCAATTCCATCCACAACTTTGTGGGTAGCTTCCATTATTTGACAACCACATCCCAAAGGTCCACCACATTTGTATTAATGTAGATTTCCATTCTATACTTCTAATGAGTATAGTCGGATCCATCAACGTGAGGCTTGAAGTGTGAGTAGATTCCCTCTTGTGCCATGAACTTTGTTCACCCATTTAAGGCTAAAATGTTAGACTTGGCTCTGATACCACTTGTTGGCCCTAGACACCAAGAAGGAGGGTTGAATTGGTGTATATAAAAAAAGTAAGGGATAGAAAAAAGTAGAAAATGAGGCACACGATTTATAGTGGTTCAGGTATAATTGACCCTACGTCCACTCCCTAATTCTCTACAATTGGGTGTTCCACTAACCCAGAATGGTGTTTCTAAGCTCACACCTAACTTTTATACTTTGTGTTTTCAAGGCTCACACAACAACCTTTACATTATGTGTTTTCAAGGCTCACACAATAACCTTTACATTATGTGTTTTCAAGACTCACACAATAACCTTTACATTATGTGTTTTCAAGACTCACACAATACCTCTCATAAGTGTTTTTACAGGCTCATGCTATAACCTTTCTTATAGTTGGTGTTTAATGCTCACACCCAACACTTACAATCTTATAAAGAAGAGAAGAAAATGAGTAGCAAAAGATTGAGAGATTTAACACAAGTAATGAATTTTCTATCTGTCTTATTTCTCACTGTTTAGTGGAGTATTTATACCCCATACCTACCAAAGAGACGTTAGACTTTAAAGCTCAACAAATCTCTAAGATATGCTAGGCAAATTTTATATTAATTGCATCTCAGGTACGAGTCGCGGTCACAAAATCCAAATTTCCATACGGGAGCTAAAATTTTCGACGAAAAAACCTAATTGTGTCTAATGGCTAGTCCACATGGCAGCTTCTCATTGGTCCATCAGGAAAATATAGTCGTTGTGTTCTAACTGCCTATAAAAGTCGTGATTGCGATTCTTCTTTGTACATGGCATGACTGAAGACGCGAATCCTTATGTTTGAAAGACAATCTTCTTCTTTTGGAATCGAGGTCGCTACCCAAAATGTTGCTCTCGCGAATTTTGTTCTCCAACGGATACCTGGGACATTGGCACGCTGTGATTATGGACTGGCTTCCCTCTTTAATCACTTTGAAAGTCGCGGTCGCAACTGAGGGGTGACACATACCGCAAATTCGTTTGTGACTTTGGCACTCCCATCTTTGGATGAGTCGCGACAACAATGATGCCTGCAAATCCTTCTGGCTGAGTTTCACCTTTTCTTTGAACTAGGTCGTAGTCATGAATTACAAACCACTAGCTGTAAATTTGGATGAACTTTGCCTTCTTGAAGATTATCGAATCCTTCCAACTTCCAATTGAAATCTAACTCAATTTCTGCAAAACAACACTCAATTGAAAACATTAGGATTGATCAATCTCCTTTGTCAAGATCAAAAGAGGTCCAAGACTTAGGATTAACCATCCTAGTCCAACAAATTTCATGACAACAAGGCAAAGATTATATAAATAATCATAAAAGGCATTATTTTACGAGATTAAAAGATGTATAAAAGAAATTTTAATTTTAATTAAGCTACTATACAAATTTTTGTAGTTCCAACATCAAATAGGAGTTTCAAATTCTAACTTCTATGTCATAGACCCATTCCAAAATGACTTGTGAATTCAACTTAACAATATAATGAAAAAAAACAAATAATCAGGACCAATAATAATTCCGGAATTACCATTTAATCATTAAATAAATTTCTATGAAATTCATGTATTTATTAGGTAAAAGTAGGTTTAAGAATTAAAAAATAAACTAAAAAAGTGTATTCTTTAATCAGAATAATAATCTTATGTTCTCTTATTCAAATTCTTTGGTTCATTGCTTACCTAAAAAACAAAGTTTTCTTTGGAAAAAAAAGTTAAAGGTGTATATATATATATATATTGAATAAAGCAAAGCAACTTCCATGAAAATTCCACCAAGAAGCACTTAATCAGGTTGGGCCAAGAACTAATCATCATCTTGTTTTCTCATGTAACATCTCTGTCCCCATTCATTGGCATTCTCACATGAATATGTTCATTGCATAAATGATTTGCAATCCCACATGAACATATGCATTGGATAAATGATCATTTAGATATATGAATTGGATAAGCACGACGATGGCATATTCATTGGCATTCTGACATAAACATATTCATTGCATAAATGATTTACAATCCCACATGAATATATGCATTGGATAAATGATCATTTAGATATGTGAATTGGATAAACATGACGATGGCACTTGCACCATTGCATTTAGGACACTTGAACATATATGTAATGTTTATATAGTTGCATGACCAATTACCTTATGTTGTGTGCATGTTACAACATCATAAGTAATAGTATTTTAGAGTTTATTTAAAAGTATAAGGAGCATTTGGGGATTAGGAGATGGATGAAGGTGATGAAAGAGTGAAGAAGAGGGATTAAAAGAGGAATATTGAACTTCCAACCAATGGTAGTGAGACACCATGATTTTGTCTTATTAAGGTAGGTATGCAAATTAAAATTTTCATGTTTTAGGATCAGATTGGAGAGGCAAAATGTGAGGGACTGCAGAAACTAGAAAGAAAGAAAGGAAGAAAGGAGGAAGAGGAAGAAGAAGAAGAAGGTGAGGGAGAAGAGTGAGCCAGCTTGGAGGAAACCCTAAGCTTTTTTAGTTTTGGCAAAAGAGGTAGGTGATTTTATCTTCTTCCCATATGAAATTCCTCCCTCATAACATGTTAAACATGCATAATTAGGAAGAATTATGGAGTAATTTGAGGTAGAGCTCATGTATAGAGGTTGAAGCTCAAAAGAAATAAGAGCTGATTGTGTTGGTTTTGTTGTTAGAATGGATATTGTACCCACGATTTCATAACCCCAGAAGAGGAATTAGGAAAGTGTAAAATATGAAAGTTGTACCTTTATGTACCATCTAAATTGCTCTAAAATAGTTTTACTTAATTTGTTGTGTGTGAGGAGATGTGGCTCCTTCATTAGGGCTGGCTCACAATCAACCGAAATCTCCTTAGTCTTATTGTTTTCATATATTTTGATGACATTATGTACGGATTTAGATAAAGTGTAAAACATGAAATTTTTAGGGTTATATCTCCTATAAATACATAAAAAACAGTTTTACTTGATTTGTTGTGTGGAAAGAGATACCTCTTTAATTGTGACTGACCCTAAACCTGATGAAACCAGTTTCATTTCTTTGTTCAGTTTTTCAAGAATTTGATGGCTATAGAATAGGAATTTGGTGATGTTCCAAACTTAAAAGTTGTATATTTATGTCTGAACTACATTCTTGTAGAATATTTTTGTAAAATTTATCGTGATTAATGAGATATTGCCCTTCATCATGACTAATTGTTAACATGTTGAAAACCTGCTCACCTAGAGATTAGTCATTTGTTTTGGTGACCTTATATACTCAATTATACAATGAGTAAAACATAAAGAAGGTTCCTTTATATGTTTTTTTAACTTCTGGCAAATCATTTTTACAATTGGATATGTACACTTTGAGATATCCCTAAGAACATAAGACCTACTCAGACTGAGATGACATTGAAATAGGGCAAAATTCAAAAATTCATCACATTTTCTATATATCTTATATTGATCTTAAATTTGACTATGTTTTAAAATTATGTGTCTAGTTCATTTGAGGAAAAAGAATCAAGTCATTTGGATAAGTATAGTAAGAGTTATTACAATTATACTGTAGCAAGGTTAGGCTGCCATATAAGAAAAATATGTATAAACAGTAGGTCCACTTGCATGGAACATGCCCATAATTGCATACCAAGCATTCATAATCATTTTGACATAATTATAACCATGTATGTATCAAATGTTAGGATCTAAACACTTTGAGAAAGCCTGAGAGAGAGGACCAAACCTACCATAAAAGTTGGTCGCATCAAAATATGAATAAACCATAAAAGTTGGTCCCATCAAAATGTGAGTAAAGGCCATAATTGGATTCTAATGTGTATGTGTGATGATTTTAAGATATGATTGTGTTGTATTGTGTGTATATGTGATTGAATTGTGACATTTTACATGTGAATACAAGTCAAGTGAGACCTATGTAATCTTAATGATTACTTAGTGTACCATTATGAATGAACACTTGTATATGGAACCAAAAGGATATTATGACTGGCTTGTCAAATACTTACAAATCACTTGGAAAAAAAGGGACCAATATGTCCTATTGGCATATGTTATTGATCAAATGATTCACTTGTTATATGTTGGCCAACAAAATAAAATGTCATTTGAATCATATGAATTTTTGGGAGCAGTGTTTGCCTTGCAAGGTCACAACATAATTAATCTTTTGCATTTGCACTTGCATAGTCAATTCTTATTTTTGTAATGTATCCTGATGATATTTGATTATTGGTTATGCTATAAGAATATGATTATTATTGTTATTCATTGAGTCATGACTTACCAAATCTCAATTATGTTTTTCAAATACTAAAGCATAGAGTTTTGCACAACTCTCCTTCTCCTTGTGTCATGTATATATATCCAGCTAGGAACCAGTTTATGGTCACTTGCCTTGAACATTAAATACATGTTGGATTGTGTATGCATGGTGAATCAACCTTTAAGCATATGTATTTTTGGACATGAATGCCATGATTTGTAAATGAAAATGGTCGTTACAACTTGCATCTAATTTTTTTTTTTTATTACTGTAGCTGGCTCACTTTTCAAAATCCAATAATATACTCTTCCATATGAGCCCTTACCAATCAGAGAATTTGTCCTAAAATTTTTTGTAACATCCTTTAGTTCATCTACTAAAAGGGCATAGACTTTAATAGGTTGGATTTTAATAGCCAAACCACCCTTAAGTGTTGTTTCTGATGCATAATAACCTTTAAAATTTTTTGCTCATTAAAAAAACTAAGTTCAAGTTGCACTTACAGAATCAATTAGAAAAATAAAGAAACAACATTTAATAGGGAGGGGAGGGGGGGAATCACAAACATGGAGTTACAATTGAACTTGAATACTCTTCACAACATAAAAATAGGTTAAAGTTCATTTATAAATAACTATATATATTTAAAAATTGCAAACAAAAATATATAAGTCTTGACTCTTGATATAATCATGGAACAAGTCAAGGTTCAAGGGTGGTTATTACCTGTAGAAATTTTAACAGGGTATAGACCTCTACTGTCAGTACTTTATGCTTACCATTTTCTTCACAACCCCTAAAGCACATAATTCAAACTTTTAAGAATGTCCTCTAATAAACCTTTAATATTTTGGTTTATTCATCTCAATCTCCTACTCATTATCTAAACCTAAATTATGCTATATTTTTTTCAACTAAAAAATTTCCATAGCTGTTTATTTTGTTTCAATCTTCTAAAATGTATCTATAATTATTAGTAATACTTAAGTTTAATCAAGTGTAATGAAATTAATTTTTATGGTGCAAATTTTATAGCAATAATATTGCAGATAACAACCCGAAGCACAAATAATTAATATTATATAATGGTTGACTCATTAAATAAATGATAAAAATATCAAAGAAATTGTAATAGATAAATGTAATGAACAATAAGGAACAATCAAGGAAAAGACCTAAATCAAAGAAAGCTCTTGATAAAGAACCCGATATGAGACCCACCTTAGGAACTCTTTAAATGAATTATTACTTTGCCTAAGAAAGTTTATAAATTAAGTTATCGATCAAAAGATTAGAACTGCGAGGAAACTAAGTCTTTAAAACCCCAATCTTAAAGACACCATAAAGGTTGATCACTCCTTTGATATGTCTAATATTGTATTCTACCAAAAACATAAGAAAACAAAGCATAAGCTTACCAAAACTCAATAAAATTGATTAAAGACGAAGTTAATTTCCCAATACTAGGCTATGGCTTATATAGAGCCTTACAAAGAGAGTTTTCCTACATAGAAAAGGTTTTATATTCCTAAACAAAGTCATATCTAAGTAGGAAATATATTCTAGGTAAGGTACTTACTAAAAAGGAAGTAAGAAAACTCAAAAAGGCTAACGAAAAGAAGAATCCTGAATTGCAGCTCGAGATGCATGACTGTACGCATGGTCGTGCATTTGTGTGATCCTGATGAGATGTGCATGGCCATGTGGCCACCTTCTATCTGATGTTATCAACTCGAAGCATGGTTATGTGCATGACTGTGCTTCTTGTGCGCATGGTCGTGCGCAATGTTTCTACTTCTCAACAAGCTTCTTTTAGCTTATAGCTTTTTTCTTGAGGTTCCTACCATTCAAGTAAAATACAAAAGACTTGATTTTGATTTGAAGAAGGTCCTTGCAACTCTATGATCCATCCTTGAAAAGCTTTTTTTTTTATTCTTTTAGTTTTTGCCCTAGTCATTGGACATCCAATTCCTTGTATTTGATCTTAGGAAGGTTTGTTAGCATCTTAATCTCCATCATTCCCTCCCTTTTTGAAAGGATTCATCCTCGAATCACCTACATCACATAAAGATAAATTAACAATGTTAAAAGTAACACTAACATTACCATAGTTGCTTAGCAAATTAAGCTTATAAGTGTTATCATTGATCCTCTTTAAAACTTGAAAGTTCTATCTCGTTTTGGTTGTAATTTGGATTTTCTTGGTATGGAAAACCTATCCATATGCATATGCATCCAAACCTAATCTCTAGGTTCAAAGACAACCTTTAATTGCCCCTTGTTAGCTTACTTAACATCTTATTCCTTCTTTTTTTCAATGTTAGCACGAACCTTGTTATGTAAATCCTTAAAAAAAAATTGCCTTTTGCTTACCATCAAGATTAACATGCTCATTAGTATGTAAACGTAAAATATCCAAAGGAGTTAAAGGATTATAGTCATAAACAACTATAAAAGGATAAAAAGAAGTAGTACAATGAACAATCCAATTATATGCAATCTCAATTTGTGGTAAACGCTTCTCTTAATGTTTCAAGTTCTTTTAAATGATAATGCACAATAAAGTAGCGAGTGTCCTATTAACTACTTTGATTTGCCCATTCACTTATATATGTGAAATAGTAGAAAATAAGAGTTTAGTTCCTAACTTACTCCATAAAGTGCACTAAAAATGACTTAGGAACTTAACATCTCTATCCCTAACAATGGTTTTAGGCATGCCATGCAAACGAACCACCTCTTTAAAGAACAAATCAGCAATACGTGTTACAACATTAGTTTTAGAACATGTAATAAAGTGAGCCATTTTGCTAAACCTATCAATAACAACAAATATGTTATCATTACCACTTTGAGATCTTGGTAAACCTAAAAGACCAGTGTCAAACTGCCACATGTCACTAGCCATTAGGCACAATTAGAGATCTCAACCATGACTAAGTAAAAATCAAGAGCAAAGGGTAAATTATGATTGTGATTAACCTGAAGCGACTGTGGCAATGTCATAACAAACATTTAATATATACATACTCCAAAATGTACATGTACATATCCAATTACAAATTATGATCGTGATTTGCTTAACATACTTTGGAAATTTTGGCATTGTTTTGTCTCTAACATCTCTTTGGTGGGAGTAATATATAAATACTCCACCAAATGGACATAAATACAAGAGAATAGCATTCATTATAGCAAAACTCCTGCAAATTTATTTCTCAACTCTTAAGCATTCAATTTCTTATATTTTAGTTATTGTTGTTTGTTGTAAGCATTATACACCATTAGGTTTGGGTTTGAGAGTTAGCCTTTGACTGTAAAAACTCTTGTTTAGGTTGTGTATTAAACTTGGAAAACACTAGTTAGGTTGTGTGCTTGCAAAACACCACTTGATATTAGTGGAACACCCAATTGCAAAAATTTGGGAGTGGATGTAGGGTTGATTAATACCTGAAGCACTGTAAATCTTTGTGTGATATATTCTTCTTTCACTTATTCTAAAGCTTAAATCACTAACCTTTCCTCTAAAAATTTAAATTACCCACTAATTCAAACTCCTCTTCTTAGTGTACAAGGGCCAACATGTACATATCCAATTGCAATAATAATTTACCAAAAGGTATAAAACGCATAATGAAACATTTTTCATGTTTTACACTTATCTAATTTCAGTTTATAAGTCATCAAAATAAATGAAAAATCTCAAGCTGAATAGGTTTTAGCAAGTTTAGAATAAGTCATAATAACATATTTAATAAAAAATTTTTACAAGCATTTATATAAGGCATAAACCTATAATTTTCATGTTTTTCACTTTGCCTAATTCCTATTCTGGGGCCATGAAAATCTGGGTAAACAAAATCAATAAACCTAGGAGGTTTCAATAAGTTCAAGGTCAGTCATATTCAAAGTGCAATATCTCTTCACCCATAATATATTTAGTAAAACTATTTTATAAGAATTTATGTTGTATAAACTCTACAAATTTTATATTTCACACTTTGTCTAACTCAACCTATAAGCTGACCAAAATATAAAAACAATCTCAGATAAAGTAGATTTCAGCAGGTTTAGAATCATCCTAATCAAGGAGCAATATCTCTTCCCACACAACATATTTAGTAAAACTATTTTAAATTCATTTATATGAGGCATAAATCTAAAAATTCATGTTTTTCACTTTACCTAATTCATTTTCTAAGGTTATGAAATCATGGGCATCGCAATCTATCCTTAACACATAATCAAAATAAATTCAACTTTTATTCACTTCCAATAACTTTTCATACATCAATTATCCATGATTATAATGCCATGGACGAGAAATTTGATAGGAAAATGAATATGAAATCACATACCATCGTCCAAAACTAGAAACCTCGAGATTCCTTCCTAGTTAATTTCCATTGTCCAAAACTTCTTCTTCTACTTCTTCTTCTTCTTCTTCCTTCCTTCCTTTTTCCTTTCTTGCTTTCTTTCTTTCTTTCTTCCTTTACTCTCCTTTTTTTTTTTTTTTATTTCTCTTATTTTTCCTTTCTTATCTACTATTAATGGAAGATATTTGAATTTGTATTCTTCTTCTTCTTCTTTCTTTCTTTCTTTCTTTCTTATTTTCTTTCTTCCTTTAGTCTCTATTTTTTTTCTCTTATTTTTCCTTTCTTATCTACTTTTAATGGAAGATATTTGAATTTGTATTCTTCTTCTTCTTCTTTTTCTTTCTTTCTTATTTTCTTTCTTCCTTTACTCTCTTTTTGTTTTCTATTTTTTCTCTTATTTTTCCTTTCTTATCTACTTTTAGTGGAAGATATTTGAATTTGTATTCTTCTTCTTCTTCTTCATTTTTTTTTCTTTCTTTCTTTTTTTTTTCTTCATTTACTCTTTTTTTTTTATTTCTCATTTTTCTTTTCTTATCTACTTTTAGTGGAAGATATTTAAATTTGATATTTAAAATTGTATTCTTATTCTAATAAGACAATATATTGGTGGCTTGCTCTTATTGTTTGAAAATTTAAATTCTTCCTCTTCTTCTTCTTCTTCTTCTTCTTCTTCTTCTTCTTCTTCTTCTTCTTCTTCTTCTTTCTTTCTTTCTTTCTTTCTTTCTTTCTTTCTTTCTTTTTTCTTTCTTTATTTCTTTCTTTCTTCTTTCTCTTTCTTTCTTTCTTCCTTTACTCTCTTTTTTTTTTTAATTTTATTCTCTTATTTTTCCTTTCTTATCTACTTTTAGTGTAAGATATTTGAATTTGTATTCTTATTCTAATAAGACAATATATTAGTGGCTTGCTCCTATTGTTAGAAAATTTAAATTCTTCTTCTTCTTTTTCTTTCTTTCTTTTTTCATTTCTTCTTTCTTTTTTATTTCTTTCTTTCTTCTTTCTGTCTTTCTTTCTTTCTGTCTTTCTTTCTATCTTTCTTTCTTTCTTCCTTTACTCTCCTCTTTTTTTTTTTTTGTTATTTTATTCTTATTTTTACTTTCTTATCTACTTTTAGTGGAAGATATTTGAATTTGTATTCTTATTCTAATAAGACAATATATTGGTGGCTTGCTTTTATTGTTTGAAAATTTAAAGTTTCTTTTTTTAATCCTTTTTTTTATTCATTTATCACCTATATCTCTTTACTAATTTTCATATGCTCCTTATTCTTTTAATAAGTGCTAAGACACATTTAAAAATAATAATATACATGCCACATATGACAATTTTGTATGTAACTATAAAATATTATATCAATATTTAAGTGTTGCAAATACAATGGCACAAATGTTATCGTCATGCTTATCAAATGTACATATCTAAGTGATCATTTATTCAATGCATATATTCATATGAGATTGCAAATCATTTATGAAATACATGTGTTCATATGAGAATGCTAATGAATAAGGATATGGATGTTACACCTTTCCTTCAACTCTTAAATCATCTTCCATGGAGGTTTTTTTATAAGCCAACTTTAATTCAATTAGGGATTAATGAGATAGTAAAAGAGATGTTAGGGAGACTAGGGTGGAATAAATTTGCTTTTATCCCACTTAGGACTTTTAAAAGGCTAAACTTGGAGTTCTTTACCACACTCCATTTGACCACCCTAATGAATACATTTTGGCTTTTAGACTATTTAGACGGATTATAAGATTAATCAAAATGTCGCGAGAGATGTCATTAGGATTTCAAGCTGTAGGATGTGGGATATCTTGAAACTTTCAAATGCCACCTCTTATTGGTACTATATTTTGGGTATCTCTAGCCTTAACTTCCACTAGGCCTCTAGTAGATAGATAAGGGATGGATGCTACATGCCACTCTAAAAGTTCATATCATATGCACATTTTGGGAAGCAAGAGAGCTTTAAAGTGTCAAAATAGAAGTTATTCTTTTTATGGTTATTGAGTATAAGATGAAAGTCTTTACTAACTATCATCTTTTTCAAAATTTGATGAATGTGGTGAAGTATCCTTGACATATAGTTGGTTTGGGCACATTGTCACAAGTTTAACCATTCACTTAGTCGATTTTGATCCTTTGCAAATTATTGGAGAGCCATTACCTAGCCTTGGAAGTTTTGAGATCATTACCTTAAGGAGAATAGAAACAATGAAAACATGGTTAAATGAGCTTAGGTTGACAAAATCGAAGAAGATTAGAGGGGAAGTAAGTGGTAGTATGGCCCTAAATAAAAAGACTCTTCAAAGCATGAAGAGAGCAGGGAAGAGGCTGATGATGAAAATATAGGTAGACCTCTTGGGCCTCTTCTTAGTTGATAAGGAAAGCAAGCAAACATATGAGGGGATAATGCACCATGGCAACAAGTGCGATTGAATGCAATAGATGAAAGACCTATGAGGATAAAAAGAGTACAAAGGCATCAAGACTTCAAATTTGGAGCATGCCAATGTTGATTTGCCATCACTCCTAGCTTCTCCTTGATTTCATATATGCCATAGGATGTATTTATAGACATATTTATTATTTTATGATGATTTACATGGAATTTTAGTTGTTTATTTTATATTTGTTTGGTTTGTTTTTAACGATGATGTAGCGATGTGGCACTCTTACTTTTCTTAATTGGACTATGATATGAATTTTCATTTATATGTTGTTTATCTTGTATTTTTCTTTTTCTTTTTAACCTTATGTTGGATGCTTGATTCTTTTCTCTCTTTACTGATAATTGAAAATGTAAACCAATAATCTCTTAAAGAATTTGGATGAGAGCAACCTTCCACCAAGATGAAAGGGAGTATTTCTTTTACATTATTTATTTTTATCTTTTTCAAGGAAAGGATGCATGTCATTAAGGACAATGCCATATTTAAGTTGGGGGGGGGGGGGGGGGAGAAGGGGAGGAGTTGGAGAATTATGCTTGGGCCTATATATAAGGCTAAATATATAAAATCTTTTGCAATTTTAGCAAGATATTGCTTTGCTTAGCTTTAGTTTGTCATCACTATACATTTAATTATAAAATGCTATTATGCCATTCTTTGGATGTATGTGAGATAAATGAATTTTGAGTTAGTTGCTAAGGTGTAATATGTAACTTATGAATTTAGGAAAGTTGATACCTAATAGGATGATACTTTACATATATATTGGAATAAGTCATTTAGCTAGTTATGGATAGATGTAATCGTACGAGCTTAATTGACATTTGAATTGTTATTATAATTTACTAATTAATGTTGACGAAGTTGCTTATATTAGATATGATTTAGGTATGGTTAAAGTAAATAATATCTACTTTGTTGTTTTTGGGATGCTTAGTAACTGAGTATCTTCATAACTAATGTTGATTTATGTGTAAAAATAATAGTAGGCAAAGCACTCTAAATCAAGTTACATGTTGAGTAACTAGATGCATTTGTTACTTACATTTGTATTTGCATCAAAAGACATATATTATTTGAAAAAGAAATATAATAAAGTGAAAGTAAAAGCAATAAGTCATGTGCTTAACATGATATCAATCCTAATGATCTCTCATGCTTAAAGTTAGTCTTTTTCATTATTAATTAGTAAAGATAATTATTGTTTGACTTTATTTATCTTATGGTTGTACCTATTGATAACATAGTTAGAATAGTTGTTGTAGTATACATGTAAAGGTGTTGGTGGTTTTCTATGCATGAATGAGTTTCCTTTTCAACTTAACCAGATAACTTTAGTTCATTTGTTTTAAGGAAATCCTAAATTGGTATGCCTATTATACTATTAAGTGGTCAATATTTCAAAGCCAAGTGAAGTTATATGCCTTTGTAAAATTTGTACAAATTTTTTCTAGATAAGTTCTTAGATACTTAAGGATAAGTGAAAGTTAAAGCATGGGGGAATTTGTTAGGTTTATAGTATTTTAGTAAGTTTTGAGCTTAATTTAATGAATTGAAGCCATTTTGAGTTTATTTATGCTATTTCCAATGCTTGAATGTTTGCTAGGTGTTTGAGGAGTTTTGGAGTGAAATTAGAGCAAAGTATACCAATAAGACAACTTTAGGGACTAAGAAAAAATTTTAGCTAAGTAAAGGACGAGGTTTACTATCATAACCATGATAAAAGCCACTACTAATGGTGTTTTGAGCAAGTGTTCCCTATTGTGAGCATGAAAAGTGTTGTGATTCATAATAGGAGTAATTTATAAGCTCCTACATTTTAGCTATTTTTGAAGAGATACAAAATTAGGGTTTTTTCAAGAGAGAGTAGAGGGACATTTCGGGAGGGAAAAAAAAAAAAAAAAGAAAGGCATTTTTTGAAGAATAAAATCAGAGGAAAGAGCATTCAATTGAAGATTTTTCTAAAGGTTCAAGAGATCACATAAGAAAAAAAGAGAGAGAATAGGAGATCTTTATTGACCATTAGCCTTATTTAGAGGATTCCATTTCTTTTTTGTTTTTATTTCTTATTTCTTTGTTCAAAATTATGCTTAAGCATTTAGATTTGATTTGTTCTATGAGTATGCTAATCTAGATATGTTGTCTAGGGCTTTGACATACCCATGGAAGGGATTGAATGATTTACAATTTTATGACAATATTGTATTTCTATTTCTCTTGCAAATGAATGATTTTTGCACCTAATGCTTATAATTGTCTTGCTACCAATTTCATGATTTGTGTTTCATTTATAGATAAAGAGATTATAAATTAACATAAACCAAGAATCAATCCCTTTAGCTTAATTAATGAGTACAACTACCCATTTAAACTATTACTATCATTAAGGATTGCTAGATCTAAGGGAGCAATTCTAGTTTTAGTGCATATTGAGAAATGGTTCTACGAAATAGGAATGTAAAGTTTGAGTGATTACTTGAGAGAGAGGGCTTAAACATTGTAGAGCCAATCAATAGTTGTAATGCATAATTCAACTTCTCATTAGAGGAGTAAAGCTTCATAAAATTTCATTGATGAAATCAATTGTCGCAGGTTAATTCATATAATGTTTTCTTTCCAATAACTTTTGCCCTTTGGTATAGCTTTGTTTTTTTTTTTCGTAATTAGTTGATAGGAGTCATTTTAATTTGATATTATTTAAGTTCTTAAATATTATATAGCATTATAGACTTCATGTTTAGAGTTATATTCAAGCCTTGAAGGATGTCTTACATCTTAGTTTGGGTGGAGTTAAGTGTGGATATCTTAACGAATAAATGGATGGGTTGTGATGTGGAATGACTATATTGATTGATACGAACAAGGTTGGATTAGATTCCTTACCCATATGCTTGAGAATAGTTGCATAGATCTATCAAAACAAGTATTGGAGTTTTGATCTTCAAATCCCAACTAGACCTCTAGAAAACTTGTTTCTAGCAACCTAAGTTATAAAGATTCAAAGTTGTGTTAACCCAAATCCTAAATCAACTAAGCCAATTTAAGAT
>CATIWR010033463.1:0-13608 GCA_949677035.1 Omphalea diandra
TGAGCCTATTGAAACACTTGAGTGAGGTTTTGTGTTAGCCTAGAAAACACTTTGTTGTAAGGTTGTGTGTTAGCCATCAAAACACAAGTTGTATAAGTTGGGTGTGAGCTTGAAAACACCATTGAGATAGTGAAATACCCAATTGAGTGATTAGGGAGTGGACGTAGGGTCAATTTTGCTCGAACCACTATAAATTGTTTGTGTCTCTATTATTCTATCTTCTCCCCTTTATCTTTGTTTTAAAATTTTTATCCACCAATTCAACCCCCCTTATTGGTGCCTAGGGACAACAGGGATGATACTAAAGTATTGCCCTGTCACATAAGGGCATCAAACATCATAAAATCCCCATAAATAATCCCATGATGATCCCTAAAATTATCATAAAATGGGATTGTCCAATGTATAACCTCTCCTTTTCGATCCCTGATAGTCGATAAAATGTTAGGAGTAATAAGGAAGATTTGCTTGTTTAAGTGTAGTCGCGAAATCGAGACGCTTACATAATGGCATCAATTATGTATGCATATTCTCTATTATGGGGCCTTTTACTGTGAGCATATTTTCGTTGGCATTCATGCCTTCATCATTGACTGACCTCTTCTAAAAATGCCTAAATGATCCTTATTGAACTAGCCTTTTAATCTCATTATGTATCCCAACAATCTTTTATGTCATGGTCATTATCCTAATGAATTAGGGGATGAGGGTACTGTATTCTCCCATTTGACTTCTTTATCCAATAGTGGACCTTCGTACTGTATTCTCCCATTTGACTTCTTTATCCAATAGTGGACCTTCATTCTACTCACTTTGAGGAGAATGAAGTAGTAAGTTAAGCTACTATATGAATTGTTCAGGCTTGAACATGAATAATAAGTTATGGCTCAACATTTGTCATTCTAATTGTCACTTTGAGTTTTATCTTCTCACTTTTCTATACGAACCTTGAGAGTAGGCCAAAAAGTTATCATCTAAGCAAATGAACTTGTGCTCCTAGCCATTAAGTCATAAAAATTCCTTAAAGGGTCAATGCTGAGGGAATTGAATAGGCTTATGTTCTTGTAGTTATTGATCATGATATCAATGGCTACCTCATGGTTGAGGTTATTGATCTGCATTATTATCTTATTGAATTTGGCCAAGTAGTCACACAATGATTCCCTTTCTTCTTGGACCACCTCATGTAGATTGGAGAAGATCTAGATTTGAGGGATGGGAAAGACAAACCTAGCTACAAATAACTAGGATAGTTGTGTAAATTTTTGAACTAAAATATAAGCAAGGTCTTTATACCACTTTTGAGTAAGCGACTCTTTTAGAGTTCAAGGGAAAATTTTACACAATAAGACATATTAGGAATTATAAAGCTCAAGTTTGGATTAAAACTTATATGACTTTTTAGATTAGTGGAACCATCATAATTGTCAATATGAGGGAGTTTGAATTTCCTTACACAGGCTCATTTCTTATCTCCCGCAATAGAAGATTATGGTCATATATGTGATAATCTAAAGCAAAATACTTTTTACCTTAGGACTGTATCCATTATTTTGTTTGCAGGGCTTCATCATCCAAGATAAACTATTTGAATGAACAACTCGAATATCAATAGGTTTATAGGAGGATTTCATTATCTCATCAATTATGTCATAACACTAAACTAACCTCATTTCTCGAGCCAGTTCCTTATCTTCTCGAGTTGGTTGTTAAGGTAGTTATCCACTAGACAGTTTGAGTAAACTGCAATTGGGAAAAAGAGCTTTAGTGATGAGTTAAGGCCATTAGAGGGGTTTGTGGCATGACTATATGTTTGCGATTTTGCACGAAGGTTTCTTTGAGTTCTCACAACACCATCATGAAATCTTTTATAGGCGAACATTAGACAAGCATTGCCTTGGTAATCTTGTGGATGTGCGCTAGTTGTGCTACCTAAAGCTTGTCTTTTTATGTTGCCTTAGGGAGAGAATGATGGGTTGTCTGTGATAGGCACCTTTGGATCTTAGTACCTCTAAGTTGCCTTGTGGTTGTTAATTTTTGAGGTTGACATTGGGAGGGCATGACTGGGAATAAAAAATTATTGGCTTGACCATGCTCTGCCAAATGATGAATCCAATGATACTAAGCTAAGTAGTTTGGGATCTTCTTTGATTAAGGGTTACAAAATAAAAAAAAATGAAAAGGGAGTCTGTCCTTGTGCAAGATTTTCACTTTGATGCTTGAGTTAGTCTGTCATTGAGAAATGAGAGTAAGCATGTAAGGAGAATGAATGAAGTACTTTATTAGGACTCTTTATGTAGAAACTCGAGTGGGCTATTTAGGCAAGAGTGAACATAGTTCATAGAATGAGTGATATTTTCTCACTTGTATGATACTTCGTGAAGTGGATGTTCCTTCTCTGAAGAAAATTATTCTTCTTGAAAAAGATAGTTAGTGATGGGCTATGGTATATGGACCAAGTCAAACTAGCAATTAAGCTATTGGCCCAATCATGACCATGCTAGGTCTATGATAGGTTGAGTTGGCTTGACCCATGGTGCTGAACTAGACCTTGTGAAGAGAGGTAGGGCTAACCCATGTTAGTCAAGGTAATATCAATATTGATAGAGTTAAAATATAAAATTTAAATTTTGTTTGAAAAATATCAATTAGTATATTAAATTAATTTAAAAGAATCATAAAAGAAATGTATTTTTATAATATATAATAAATTTTATAATGAAATTACACATTTATAGAATTGGTTGGATGGTATATCAACATGATGCCTGGGTTTTTAGGTTCAAATCTTAGACACTATAAAGCTAAAATTTATTAAGAGCAACTATATTAGCCTTAGCCAAATCGAAATAATTGCTCGAATCATGATCAAATTGACTAATTGATGGATTATCCGATTGATTCTTATAATTATTCTAAATTTTATTTAAATATGATTGTGATTTTGAATCAAATTAATCTTTGGTTTGATTCTTGGATTTCTCATTTGAACTAATCGATTGGCTCAATTTTTACATTTTTTGATCAAATTGATAGGTTTGATTCAGTTTTGATAATCATGATGAATAAATATATATAAATTAATAATATAGAAATTAATATTATTGTTGGCCCTCGCGCACCAAGAAGGAAGTTGAATTGGTGAGAAAAAATTTAAACTTTTAGAAGGAAGGTAAGTGAATTAAGTTTTAGAAGAAGTAGAAGATGAATAAAACACACAAAGATTATAGTGGTTCATATATTAACCAACCCTACATCTACTCTCCAATTTTTTCAATTGGGTGCTCCACTAATACTAAATAGTATTTTAAAGCTCATGCCTAACTTTATAGCTTGTGTTTTATAAAAGCTCGCACACAATCTCACTAGTGTTTTATAAGGCTAACACACAACCTAAACAAGAGTTTTACAGTCAAAGGGTAACTCTTAAACCCAAACCCAATAGTGTTTAGTGCTCACACCAAACAACAACAACTCAAATATAAGAAATTGAATGCTTAAGAGTTGAGAAATAAATTTACAAGAGTTTGGCTATAATGAATGTTATTCTATTGTATTTATGTCCATTTGATGGAGTATTTATAAGTTACTCTCACTAAAGGGACGTTAGAGACAAAAATATGCCCAAATCTCTAAGGTGTGATAGGCAAATATGCATTTAACAAATATGCATTTAATGCTTATCCGGTTATAGTCACGATCGTTATAAATGGATCACGGTTGCTATGTAGCTTTTGCTTTGGAATTTGTCTAGTTGTGGGTGAGATCTTCAAATGTGCCTAACGGCTAATGACACATAGCAGTTCTACGTTGGTCCTTCAGAAAACTAGTCGTTGAGCTATTTTCTTAGTATTGAGTGTCATGGTCACCATCTAATGGTAGCATTCACTATCTGAATAGCACTGGCTATCTAGCCGCTACTTCCAGTTGCGATTGACTCCGTGGAATTTGGACTCCTCGAGTTAGCTTATAACGGTCACTATAATATTGTTGCGGTCGCGACATACAAATTTGACACTGTCCTGTGACACGTGGCTTGTACTGAGTGCAACTTTGAAATCCTTCTAATTGAAGGTTGCAGTCGCTATTGAGGATGTGATGCTCATTGTGATTACTTCTATCAACTTTTTGTCCAAGACTTCACTTGTTAGGGGTTGCGATTGTAGTAGTGGCGGTCGTGATTTATAGGCAATTTTTAATTTTGTACTTCATTCAACTTTTAATGATACTCTATCATGATTTCTACAATCATCATACTTAGACAAAAACGTTAGAACTATTTAATCATGTATTGTCAAAATCAAAAGAGAATTTGACTTATATTTGACAAACTGGTCCACCAGTTATAATGGAGAATATACAAAATTTAAATGCAATAAATATCCTATATGGTTAATTTAAAATTTAAATTTCAAATCTTGATTATAAAAATTAATTTAAAAAATATTGTAAGTACGTAGAAATTTTAGTGATAAAACTATATATTTATTTCGATTGATCCATATTTATTAAGAATCAACTTGATCCCTATAACTGCACCTTGATAAAATTTTGTATCGATTAAATACTCTAATTTCTTAAATTTTTTCATATTAAATTATTTAGTCTTTTATTTTTTTAAATTATACTAAAACATTTATCAATTTTATTTACTTTATATAATAATGTCGTTCTATTAAAATTTTGTAGCTTTTCTATTAAGTAAATAAATAAAAATCAATAAATATCTCTCTAAATTATTAAATTTTAAAAATTACCCTTAAACATATCCTTATCAGAAAATTGTTCTCATCTTTCTTTCGTCTGTCATTTTCTGATTAGCCAAGGATACTACGTACTTGTCAGCATCAATTTTTTTTGAATCAGGTTAACAAAAATTAGATGGACTAAACAATAAACAAAGGCAATCAAAGTGATTTTTTTTCCCATTAAACCCACATCTTCAAGCCCACCAAACTCATTTTCTTCACGCCAAAATCAGACCCTTCTTCTTGCTTCCGCTTTGATTTCTCTCACGCCAGGCCGACTACGTCTCTGACCAATGACTGCTACTCGAACCTCAGGTAAGCCAAAATCAAACCATCCTTCCTGCTTAACAACTGCTACTCGACGCTCGGGGACGTCATGGAAGAGATTTGCGGGTCGCTTAAGCAAAGTCGGCGGAGGCGTTCAGGTTCCAGATGAGCAACATACAGACATCAATTTAAAATTCTAATCTATCATTGTTTTCTTTAGGAATTACCTCATGCCATTAATCTAAATTAGTGTCATTGATGTCTTATTTACTTTGATAAAAAATAAAGTACTTGGATGATTTGCGGAGAATATGTTGTTTTTGTTAGGAGATTTTTATATGCTAGTTTTGAAGTTAGGTTGGATTCGGTGTGACTTGAGGACGAATTTCTTTTGTACATTCGATATTTTTTATTAACAAATTTACGTAACCTTATATTGTGACTTATTCTTTAGTGTTTACTCTTTTTTCCTTCTCAATGTTTTTTTTCGTAGATTTTACTTGAAAGGTTTTTATGGGGACTCCGATGCTAAAATTTCATATTTTGACAATGATATTCATCTTAAAACAAACAAAAATCATAAATGGATCCACTAATCTAAAAGTGTTAATTGAGTAAAAGAATACTTCATATAGCAAATAAAGTAATTCCAATAATAATAATAATAAAATCATATCAACAGTATTCCAAAAAGAAATTTGAATATGAGCTTTAATAATAAATATTTTATGTTATGTCACTATGTTGAAGTCATTATTATAAACGTGGAATTATTGCAATGAGAAAATCAATAGAATGACTTTTATGATAACACCATTGTTGATTTTTCAGATAATAAAATCTTAATAAAAAATAAGACTGAAATATAAGATAATCGATCCCAAAAAAGTTTAAGAGTTGCCACCCAATTTTTAAAAAATGAATAAATATTTTTATTTTGAAAATATGCACAATAAGTTAGACATTTCTAAACAAATGACATTTATATATTCTTTTAGAGCTAACTTTGAAATTTGGATATGTCATGAAGAAGGTGTTAGGCACCCTAAGATATCTTAATATTGATTCAATCTCATTTTTATTGTCTTTTATTTTATTGGTTTATTATTTATAATTATTTAATTTTAATTTTCATCCAATATTTATTATAAAAATAAAAAATAAAATAATCACAAATACAATAAAATAAAATAAATTATTAAATTACAACAAAAAAAATATTACAAATACAAATTAAGATGGAAAAGAAAAATAAGCCTAAATTAAATGCAATAAATATAGATATAATATAAAATAAGATATTTATTTATAAAAAACTGGCCTTATGCATTAAGAAAAAAGAGTTGAATTGGTGACTAATTAAAACATTTTACTAGGAAGAAGATTAAAGAATGAAAGGAAGGAAGTAAGAAAGATGACGTATAAGAATTTTATAGTGGTTTGAGTATTATCAACCCAACGTCCACTCTCTAATTCTCAAATTGGAATTTCATTAACTCAAACAATATAAGGAGTTTTCTCAAATTCATTCTCTAACTTAGTGTTTATGGCTCTAACACACTTTGTGTTTAACGCTCACATAAAACCTTATAAGAGTTTTTTCAAGATAGGGTAACTCTCAAACCTAAATTTCAAGTGTTTAAGGTTTACACCAAACTTTACAAGAGCATTCAAAGCTATACAACTACTAAAGTACAAAGAGATTAAAGATTGAGGCTTTAAAAATTAAATTTGCAAGAGTTTGTCTATATCAAAATTTTTTCTTTTGCATTGAAGGCCATTTGGGGGTATTTATAGTTTATAACTACCAAAATAGCTGTTACTAATAAACTAGGAACAAATCTCCCACTATTAGTTAAAAAATCTGCATTTAATACATTTTAAGAAGAATTTTATAGTTGTAATGCCTTTATCATAGTAACAAAATCTATTTTATGGTCGGTCTTCAAATGTGTCTAATGGCTAATTGACGCATAATATCCTTTTAGTGGATCCTCAACTAGTCATTGTAATGGTTCTCTCAAGTATGAAGGTTGCAGTTGCAATTGACATTTTGCGTCTTAAGTGGTGGTTGTGATTTTGGATGCATAGTGGTCTATAATTTTTGGTCTCTTAGCGAGCTTGGCTCACAGTTGCAACTCTTGGATCATGGTCACAAACTACTTTTCTTGATCGGGATCCTATTGTCTTGGTTGCAATTTATATGACCAATTTATGAGTTGGGAGTTTTTGCAAACTTTTGATATCCCAATATTTTCTAAACTTATTATTTATTTTTTTTTTTGCAAAATAAATACTAGATAAATACATTAATCACTTTCAACCTAATTGTCAAGATCAAAATATAGATTAACCAAGTTAATTATTCAACTTAGGTCAATAATCTTTTACTTTTTAATTTTGATAACTTAGATTAAATTGATAAAAGAAAATAAGTTCTTTTAAGGTAACACAACGTATCATCTCATTTTGAATATAATAAGTTCATTCAAAAGTTTACTTCCTCACTTTAAACTCCTTTTAATATGTGATCCGTTATTTTATTTTTCTTATACTTCTCCCTCTTTGTCAAGATCAAAGAAGAAAGGAGGATTTAACAATAACCATAATTAAAACAATTTTTCAGTAAGGCAAAGACAAATAGAAAGGATAAATTATAAGACGAAATTAAGCAAAAATAAAATTACTATTCATTAAAAAAATAAATTGTTTGATCAGTACAAGTTGTTTGGCTTAACTAGAGAAATCAAAAATAAAGAAAAAGAAAGGAACTAAGCTAGGATTCACACATCCTCATCACTTACATCATCCTAATCTTGAGGATGACATTGAGCAATTCCTAACTATTTTTGAATTTTTATAATGGCGGTATGCAAGTTACTGAAAAAGGTTAAATTTTCTCAGATGCTTGTCCATCTTTTGGTTGAGAGAGTCTAAGGTGACTTAAGTGGAAAGTAGAGGAGGAGATTGAGCTGAAGGCTCCTCTAGAGTTGGAACCTCCTCACTTGGTTATTTAGGGATTGTAAACCTTGAACTTTTTTAATCCTGATTTCTTCTTGAGCCTTAACCCTATATGCCTTAAAGAGGTACCCATATGTGTTTGGTTTGATGCATTTTGTAGCAATCATATAATGGAGGTTTATGAGATTGATTTTAATGGGGTTAAAGGTTTTAAGAAAGGCTTGTCAGTATGGTACAAGGCTTTCACTTGTTTGGTTGTGAGAGTAATATGAGAAGAAAAAAGGATTTTTTAACACCCATTTACATTTATTAAGCACGACGTTCATATCCAAGTATTAATATGTATAAAAGTTAACATATCATTCAGACACAATCTAAAAGAAATTTAATGTATACATATGTTATGTACAACCCATTTAATGTTGGTGATCACAAATTTATTCTTATATAGGCATATGTACATGACACAGAGAGAGAGAGAGAGTTGGAATTCAATCGATGACCTGTGCTCCATATGTCTATATGTAAAACTTTATGCTCCCAAATGCCCAAGTCTTATGCTTCACTATCTAAAAAAATAATTGATTTGGTGAGCCATAACTCAATGAATGAAAACAACAATCGAATTTCAATGACACAATGAAGAATCAATTATTATTAAGATATTACAAGTATAAGTATTAACTTATGAAAGTGCAAATGTAATAAATTATTTGATTTTATTGTGACCTTGTAAGACAAACACTGCTTCTGAAAATTCATGTGAATTAAGTGACATTTGCTTTTAATGGCCAACATATAACATGCAATTTATTTGATCAATAACATGTGCCATAATAAGATATATTGGTCCCTTTACCATGTAATTTGCAAGTGTTTGACAAGCTGGTCACAATATCCTTTTAGTTTCAAATGCAAGTGTTCATTCACAATGGTATAACAAGTAATTAAGATCATCTAATTTTCACTTGACTTATATTTACATCTAAAATGTCAAAATTCATTAACATATACACATAGAATCCAACCACATTTTAAATTCACGCACATGCACATTAGAATCCAATTATGGCTTTTACTCATGTTTGATGCAACAAATCTTTATTACATATTAGAAGCTCTCTCTCGGGCTTCCTTAATGTGTTCAGATCCTAACATGTAATATAGATATATAGAGACACAGACACACACACTAATGGATTAAGATTAGTTTGTATGCTTGACGTGCAACTATGGGCATGTTCCATGTAATTGGGTTTACTATTTATGCTTTTTACTGTTGTATGGTAGCCTAACCTTGCTATAGTCTCACTATAATAACTCTTGCTATATTTATCCAAATGATGTAATTGTTTTTTCCATATAAGATAGATATATGATCTACAACATAGTCAAAATTTAGGTCAATATAAGGTAAGGTCTATAAAAATATGGTGAATTTTTTAATTATACTCTATTTCAATATGACCATAGTGTGATAAGGTCTTAAATTCTTGGCCATATCTCAAATTGTACAAATCCAATTACAAAACTAATTTACCCATAGTAATAGAACACATAAAGGAACATCTTTCATGATTTACACTTTATCTAGTTCAGTTCATAAGGTCATCAAAATAAATGAACAATCTCAAGGTGAGTAGGTTTTAATAGGTTAAGAATTAGTCATAATGAAGGAGCATTATCTCTTTACCCCTAATATATTTAGCAAATATTATTATTGGCACCTAGATGAGACATCTCTTCAACTTTTATATTTTTTACTTTGTCTAATTCCCATTATAGGGTCATGAAATTCTGGGTAAGCATAATTAATAGATTGAGTAGGTTTCATTAGGTTTAGGGCTAGTCATAATGAGGAACAATATCTCTTTACCCATAACAAATTAAGAAAAGCTATTTTGTTTGCATTTAGAAAAGATATAAATCTATAACTTTCATGTTTTACACTTTATTGAAATTAGCTTATAAGGTCTTCAAAATATATGAATAAAGTCATACTAAGGAGGTTTTAGCAAGTATGAACCAGTCCTAATTATGGAGCCATATCTCTTCACACACATCAAATTAAGAAAAAATATTTTTCATGAATTTAGATGAGGCATAAATCTACAACTTTCATGTTTAAAACTTTCCATAATTCTTCTTATATGGTTATAACATTATGGGTGCAACAATATGCTCCAACAACAACCCTAACACAATTCAACTCTTGTGTCTCCTAAGCTTCTAACAACTTCCAACTTCCATACATGATCTCTAACAATAATTACTTAATTATTGATGTTTAACATGTTATAGAGGAGAAATTTCATGTGGAAAGACAATTAAATCAAGTACCCTTTTACCGAAACTAGAAAAGCTTATAATTTCTTCCTAGCTAGTTTACTTATTCTTCTTCTTTTTCTTGTTCTCTTTTCTTTCTTTTGTTTTTAGCTCTCTCTTTATTTTGCTGCCCCTCACATTTTTCCTCTCTTATTAGCTCCTAAAGGAAGTAAAATTCAATTTGTATACCTTCTATAATAAGATAAAATTATGATGGCTTGTCACTGTTAGTTAGTGTTGAACCTTTTAGGTTTCGAGTTCTTATTTTGATGATTACAAATAAGACTTAGGGATAACATTTTCCCAAGATTGTTCACGTTAGATCTTGTAGGTACATCATTTCCTTGAATTGTAATGATTGGAGAAGAATTTGGTTTTAGCACATTTCAATTAAAGGTTGAAAAATTGTAATTATTAAAAAGTGAAAATCAAAGCAAACTTAGCTAAACATATCAATGGGTGTTACCTTTTGGCAACCAACATTGGACAATTGTTTTAGTATGAGTTATGCTTTTTGGACCTAACAACAAGCATTGTACTTTCACAATAGGCATTAGACAAGTGCTTTAAGGTTGAGTCTTACTCTGTAAACCTCGTAATTAGAGTTTTACTTTTGCAATAGGCATTGAAAAAATGCTTTAGTTTTTGCTACACCTTTTGGACTAATCAATAGGCATTAAGATACTTCTAATGAGCATTGTGAGAACTCCAATAGGCATTGAATTACTTTTACAATTTTTGAAAAATAGAGCATAAAGATGTCATTTTTTGGAAATCAATAGCAGGCATTGAGCATGCTTCAATAGGCATTAAGGATAGAATTAATGACCATTGCTTATATCTAACAAGCATTAAAGAAAAAGTAAAATGGATAAATAAAGGAAAGAAAAGGAAGAACCTTGAGTGACCAACCTTCAACAACTACTTCCAATGGGAATTTTGATAGGACCAATGACCATTAAAGCTAAATATTGACTGAAAACCACCCATTTGTGTGAAATCAACAATTGTGGATGCCTTATAAATGGGGGTGGAATTTCTTCAATAGGTGTTAATTACATATAATTGTAATGTGAAGTGACAACTCTTTTCTAATAGTTAGTTCCTTGTTCATCTTATAAAAGGAATCACTCTCAATAAAAATAAAAAAAAAAGAAAAATTGTTATTTTAAGTGAGTAATCCATTGCGAAAACCATTCTCAATAAAAAAGGCTATTACATTGTGAATAAAGAGTGATTTAGCATCTAAAAGACATTCGTTGATCAAACTTGAGAAAGAACTAAAAGAGTTATCTTCTAAACAAAATTTAAAGAACAAACTTCTTAAGAACCTTTTTTTACTTTCTTACTCATGTTAAACAAACCTAGTGAATGTACTTTTAGCATCCATTCTTGCTTAGGTGAGAGACTTTTCCTTCTCCTAAAAGAGTTATAATCTCTTGTTATATAACTTAATATTGAGAAACTCTTTGAAAGTATCTATTGTGAAAAGTTTAAAGTAGTACCTGGAAATTACTTTGGGTTAAGGTTTAAGTAGTTATTGTGATATACTTACGTTGATAGTGTCTAAAAATTTATCACGTGTAAAGGCTTGGTAAGTGCCTGAAAACTTACTTATCTAAAGATTGTTTATAACATCTTAAGCTATCAAAATAGTGAAGGTTATAGTGGAAATACTAGAGGAGAGAATGTAGGCAAGTTGTGTTGAACCTTTATAAAGAATCTTCTATATTGATTCTTCATCTATTTTTGCATTTAGTTTGAATTTGTAAATTTTTCATTGCCTTATTCAATCCCCCTTTAGGCTATTAAGGGACAACAATTGGTATCAGAGTAGGTCTTTTAATCAAAGCTTAAGTGCACAGAGCAAAGATCATGGTAAGTCATGAAGAATCACAATCCATCCGCAAGCCTCCATTCTTCAAGGGATATGACTATGGTTACTGGAAGAATCATATGGAGATCTTCCTTGATAGTGAAGCCAATGAATGAGTGGACTGCTAAAAAAAGGCAAGCCTAAAAACAAGAGTAATGCATGTTGTTTTTTATACAATCCACAAGTATCAGTATGCTAAGCTACAAATGTGTATATCAGGTAAAGAAATATGTAACACATTACAGACTTAGCATGAAGGAACCAATGAAGTGAAAAAGAAAAAGATATAAATAATGAAAAAGAAAAAGATACAAATACACCCATACATGTATGAAACATTTATATACTGACCTGGTGAGACTATCATTGAGATGTACAATAGATTCATAGACATTGTGGGCACTCTCAAGACCTTAGGGAAGTCATATACAAATAAGGACATGACAACAAAAATTCTAAGAACACTTCCTAAAGAGAAGTGGGAAGCTAAGAAGACAACTATCGAGGAAGCTAACAAACAGGAAGTCTTATCACTTAATGAGCTTATGGGAACATTATTAGCTCATGAGATCACTCTTGAGAAGCCTATTGAAACCATAGGGATTAGAAAGAAAGACTTGTTATTGAAAGCCAAAGAGGTATGTTCTGAAACTCCATCTACTTTTTATTTGCTAACATCTTGCTCTTCTAGTGATGATAAAGATAGCAGTGAAAGTGAGGATAGTAGTGAAGACATGCATCTTCCCTTCATCACCAACTAAGTAAAGAAATTCATTTTAAACAAAAAGGGTAAAAAGGTAGGAGGTACAAAAAAAGAGGTACTAAGAGTTAATTGAGTTATTATGGATGCAATGAGAAAGGCCACATAAGATTAGATGTCCTAAGATTAAGAAAAGCAAACTCGCTTATAGAAAGTACAATGTAAATAAAGGAAAAAAAGTGTACAAAGCCACTTGGGATGATACTAGTGATTTTAAACCTGATGAAGATGAAAAGAGAAAGGAACTTGCCAACCTTTGTCTCATGGAAATTGAGGAACAATCAAATGAATCCTCAAGTGAATACACATCTAGCAGTGATAATAATAGTGATGGTGATAAATAGGTAAATCCTTTTTATCTCCTACTCAAGAGATAAGTTGTACTCTATAATTACCAAACTCAATATGACAATGAGACTCTAAACTCTAATACCTTTTCTCTTCAAAAAGGGAACAAATCCTTGAAAGAATGTGCTAAGAGTAAAGACATTCTATGTAATGACCCATTCATTTTGGCTCTGATACCAAAAATGTAACGACCATTTTCATTTACATAACTCATATCATTCATGTTCAAAATACATATGCATATAGGTTTTATCCATCCTACACACAATCAAACATTTATTTGATGTACATATATGTATATGACACAAGGAGAGAGAGAGTTT